>JAMAKT010000062.1:56299-207696 GCA_023628415.1 Hypoxylon sp. PDH2405 | reverse complement strand
ATTTAATTAATATATATATTACTTTTTAATTTTTTAAATATTTTTTATAAAATATTAAAATATTAAATACTTTTATAAAAAAAATTATAAAATTATATAATTAACGATATTAAAATTTAAATTTTATACTTAATTACGTAATTAATAAATTTATATATTAATTTTATTAATAAATATAATTTCTTTTAAATTTTCTTTAATTTTTAATTTTTAAAAAAAATAAAAAAAATATTTTTAACGAAAAATTATTTTTATTTTTAAAAAATTATTTTTTAAAATATTAAAAATATTTAAAAAATAATTTTTTAAGTTTTTTTAATATTTTTAAAATAATTTTTTTTAAAATATTTTTTCATTAAATTTAAGTAAAAAAGTATTTTAAATAGTAAAAATTATTCTTTATATAAAAATAATTCCACGTTTAAAATCATTTTTAAATATTATATTTTCCCGCTCCGGTACTTAATTTAAGAGCTAAGAGCTCGGACCGGCTCGGCTGACGACGACTAATGCTTCCCCGGCAAGACCAAAGCTCCGTATAATGGATATGATTTCAAATTTCTCCATACAGTATGTGCCAAACTGTCCAAGGATACGATCAAGCCGCAGATATTCTAGAGCTATCGACTCGGCGGAGATTACACCCACTGCCGCGGGTCAATCCAACCAAGCAGGTCCATCGTTGGTGCGCGTGTTGAATCCATGCGGCCATGAGCAGAGTACATAAGCATGGTTTTTTGGTAATTACCAGACTTTTCCAAGGTTCTCTTGTCCTGCTCCATAGACGGGACTGGTTTCTTTTTTTCCCCGTGCACGGCTCCATTCACCGGCCACACCTTGATGGGTCCTAATCACCCCTGACACACTTTTCTAGAACCGCACCCCTTATTTGGGCGTAAGTATTTGCTTTTCTTCCCGGCACCCAGTCCGGATATGACCAATCCACTTTCTCATTTCTCAATACGACACCAAACGGCAAAATTTTTTATTCCCAAATATTTCATTTCGCTCCCTTCATTGCGCGACATGCGAAATCAGAGAGGGAGAAGAATGGCAACGATAGATACGAACTGATACCATCAGCCTACCATCACCTTGTGACTCATACGAGTAGACGTCATGTACGTTATGTCCTGATGCCCTGCGCGCGAAATCCGCTGGCTGCAATGCTGTCCAATTCCTGTAAGCTGAAGGATATCTGTAAATTGTTTGGTCAATGGGACCCGACTTAAGGCCACGGACCATGCATCAGTGTATAACCCGATTGGAGCAAGCAGGGGCATTCAAAGGTCTACACCCCGTTCAAGCCACCTAGTGTTTATTTTATCTTGATGTCCTTTTTTTACTCCGTACCCAACAACCAATATCTTGGCCGCTCTGTTGAACATCGGCCTTTCTCCACCACGCTTTTCAACAAAACAAAAACAACGGTCGAGCTGGACAGGAGACCTCACCAGACGACTCTGGCACGATAACGAAGTAGATCCTTCTCGTTTCTGCCACTCACCGACTCTTGCTGGGACAGCGGACAGCATGGCTCTGCAGCATATTCGGAACCTTTTATTCATGCCTTACATACAGATTGCAGGTACCGCCCCTGGTCTCGTTGACGCTGTGACGTAGCGGCGGCGCACAAAATCGAAATGAAAAAATAATTTTGTAATTGACATTGGCAAGACCCTTCTGCCCCTCGTCTACCCCTCCCCGAAGATATGAATAGAGAGGAATACATGCGTAGAGCGTCCTTCGAAGTTGTTATTACGTAGTTGATGGCTTCAAATTCTACTTTCCTCCCGCTCAGGCTTGGAATACAAGTTGATGCCGATACAAACCAGAGTCGGAGCCAAATTGGGTCTTGGAGGTAGAGCGATTGAACCTATCAGGTCTATCGCAACACCACCATCAAGGTACGAGAAGACGGTTGCTCCAACCATACCTAGGTACCTAAGGTAGGTATGGAAGTTACTGAGCGCACGTGTTGGTATGTGACGGAAACGGGCGGCTGTCAATTCCCTTAACCAGAACATCGTTGATAAGAAAGTCCTTGTTGTCTATCCCTCTGCGTTGTTCAATCCAGACACCAAATATCCCTGTCTTCGCTCACCTGGCCCCCCTTTTCGTCATTGTCTCGCGGGGCTCCGAGATCTTGATTCGACATTGTCTAGCACATCGAGATTATAAGAATGCCGTTATAATCGGCCAAATGGCAGGATGCCTCTCAAAGTTTGGGTAGGCGGACGCCTCTGCGTATCTCCCTTCATTCACGTAGCCAATGCCACGCCCAGGAACTCGACTCATACCGCCTGCGCAGCACGAAGGTAATCGTACAACGAGGCCGCACGGGCGGTGATACATCGGGTAGCTGAATAACCGGGACAGCACGCCGAGATCGCGTATTTCATTTGCTGCGGACTTGCGCACTGCCCGGTGTCGCATGCTATCTTTGAATATTACACAGCGCTGTCGTACGTCAACCAGGCCACAGCTGCATACTCGAAGGCACTCCTCCAACACCCTATCTAGGGCTGGGACATTCCGTTAGGGAATTTAGATATCGCGACCCAGAAGCCTGGGTGGCCTATATGCCGGATGCGTTGACGTGTCACCCTTTAAAGCCAGACGATGCAGTAGAGCATTGCGCGCTTCTGTTGTGGCTGTGTCGTTATATTATCCTATTACATCTATCGAGTCTAGGCCCTAGCATGTGACGAAGGAGCTAAGTTGGCTCTTCGCCACTCCACTTTGTTCCGGAACATTGCCCTTTTGGATCTCTGCCTCATTTTCTCTCATCCTGACGAATGCCCAACTCGCCCTATCCCCAACTGCTAACAAACCCGATCAACCGTCTATCTCTGGGCCTGGACGGAATCGCCGGTACCACAGAGTCCCTGCTTAAGCTAGCAGGTGACATATTATCTCCTCCTCAGTCGTCTGGAAAGGGAGCAGAAGCGAAACGGACAAATCACAAGTCCGCAACGGGGACGGGGAGATTGACAAACCGCGGGCGAAAGAAGTCCCCTGCTGTTGACCAATTTTTGGCGGGAAAACGAATAGCAAGGGACTAATCTACATCGGTAGGTGATGTGCTAGTCGCACGCCTCTTTCACTTAAGATGTTAGGTAGTCCTCGTAAGTACGACGACTACCTATCCACAAGTTAATCCTCGATGGACCCTACACTTAAATTATATCAATAATACGACGTATGGAACATATTGACTGGATACCGTAAGGCGCTAGCTCTGTTCCTTGGCTTGTCTATCAAGGTTTCACCGCTGTGGGCGGTGACTCACCGCGGACCAACTTCATTCGCTTGATGTTCCAGCGATCCGGGGCTTGGGCGCTCGCTTCGAGTCTGCCGAATCAGGTAAACAGCCCTAGAATATCGCGCAATATTGCCACTAAACAACTGACTCCTCCAGGTCATGCTGGACTCAGCTTGACGGCGACGAGGACAAGAACGATCACGATTGTGACGACAGGTAGGTAGGAAGCGCGAAGCATTCGCTCAACTCATTTGTGAATTTAGCCATACAAATGCGATGGCCAAGTTCACGATGGAGCTGAGCAGGCAGCAGCCTCGCAAGATCCCACCTTATCAATTTCCCGCTGCGACGCTAGAGGGGCGATGTTGGGGGCGAAGACAGCGCTCGATGAGCCTCGATACGGCAATTCGGTATGGTTTTCCATCACAACTTTGACGCGTTCCATCTTACGCGCCTAGCTTCAGCCTATCGAAACATCATAGCCTTGTCCGTCGTTTCCGCGCCGCGTCACACGTCAGCCTATTGCCCGCCTCACCCCAGCCATCTAGATTTCGGGCGAGGCTACGGATTACCATCATCCGCAGGCTCCAGTGTCACACCATTCCGAATACTCAACTAACAAGCGCCGGCAATGCGCTTTCCATTCTGACAAGAGAGGCATTGTCGACACCAGTCCGGCTTGTACAACCAACCATGTTGACTTACTTTTCCGTATGAGTCACATGAGCCACTCCTACGCTTACACCCTGGGCTTGCGCGATATGTCGAAGTCGACGGTATTCTGATTCGCCATGGGCGTCGTACAAGATCAACAGTGTCAGCATACTGTGTAATCCCATCTCTAGATGGGAGTCAGATTCGTGGAGGTGGCTGTGCTTCCCGCTCATGGGCATATCAGCCCCGAATCAAGTGACGCGCCAACATGGACTTCATCTTCTATGGAACATTGCTTGATACCATGGATTTTGCCACGCATATGACGATGCTTGCAACGTAGGTAGCTGCTCGAGCAAAGTACAAGCCTGATTAGGGAAGCGCAGAGGCGAATTTACGTCCAATGTAAGGGAGAAACCGTGCTAGCGTGGCGAAGGCTGTCCTGAATAGCGGAAGCTAGAGGTGTTTCTCTTGAGGATGACGTCTAACTAGACGTGGTCTTCCATGAAGGCTGAGTTGTGGCGAGCTGGTTGAGTTGGTGTCGGGTCTCTCGCTGAGAGCATCACAGAGACTGCGATCCGGCTCTCTATGACATGCAGAAGGGATAGACTGCCATCCTCAAGCTCCGGAAGCATGGTCTCCACTCGGGCCGTGTGACTGGGTAACTATCTAGGTAACGTAACGTGGTTTTCTATAGCTCCTAAATTTTGCATCGAACCAGATATTACTTCTATTTCTATGGACAAGTGGAACTCATTGCGCATGAGGATGTTTTGATATCTATGAGTATTTGAGAATCTAAGAAGGCGTATGAATAGGTACCTAGGCCATAGAATTTCACTCTATTCTCATTCAATTCGCCGTGCGTTTTCGTTTAGTAGATCTCGACCTCGTATACATTCTTCTTAGTACGATTAGAACGACGATCTTGTCCAGCTCAGATACGCTCGGTCGTCACGGGGCCAACGAGGGGGGACGGCCTCGCCGGCTCTAGCCCCTAAGCTAGCGATAACACGAGTAGTATGCCGACACATAGGTACCTACGGAGTTCCTAGTGATTGCATTCGAAAAAAAGTCTAAAGATGGTCGTCCGTGCTGTTAGTGGAGTTGGTGGAGAACATGTGGCTTCCTATCCCGTTCGCTACCAATATGAACCCATCTCGCGGGTATGCCCCAGCCATGGTTCCTTGGGGCGCTCAGTGGGTATCTAACGTGACGGGGCGTCGTTGTCCCCGTAAGATATATCGTGAATATAGAACTAGAGAGCAATTTAGTTCTAACAACCCATTAGGGTTAAAGACGATGTAACCTTCCTGGCAGAAGTAGCCAGTCTCGATATCTCATAGACAAGAAGGGTGTGCGTATTGCAGCTATTCCCCAATCCGAATCGTTGATATTAGTCCAACGAACGTAAAGAGTGACGATAAACAGGTATATAACCTAAACTAGGTCCTAAGAATAAAGTCACAATCAGGAGTTTGACGGCCAGGCCGAGCAGATAGGGCTGGTTCCCCTATGGTAATACGTGGTACCTGGTGTGATGAAGGTTCGGATCTAACTGTCGCGTTAGTCTACCTAGTGTAGATCTATAGTCATAACTCCAATGTGATGGTGGCTGGAAGACGGTGTCTCTATTTTTAGGTATTGAAACCATGCATACCTCTAACTTGACTATCTTTCATTGTGTCCCTTATTCAGTACTTGGCAATCTTCCATCTTACGTCGTTCCTTCCACCTCTACGCTTGTCCTCTCCTCCTCAAGGACACGTATTCCTTAATTATATGACCTTCATACAACTGCCCCGAAGGATCCTATGTCCTTGCTTGACCTAGCCGCGACCGTAAAGAGGTGTAGAGATACATCAAAGATGACTTGGATCCTACCAACCTTGATATATTATATATGAAATGCTGCTATGTAGTTTATACTGGAGTATAGATAGAGATAAAAAAACTTAGAGTTACAGACCTCAGGGCCATAGAGGTGACATTATGGGTAGCGGTCCAATAGTCCGAGACGTGGACGTTTTTAGCAAAAGGGGCTAATGTGAATGGCAACGTAAATACTAGCTTCTTCACGTAACTTGATAGAAGTAATACCTTTAGGCGAATATGCGAATTTTGGTAGACCACAGACCGTTTCAATTTTAGGTAATGAAGCCATCTTCACCTTCCATACGGTGTAGTCCACCTTGGTAGATAGGTACCTAGGTAGTTACACTCTCAGTAGTGACTGTAAACATAGTCTGAAATGACAATTGAAGGACCTGATATCTATACAGCGAACGTATTTACTTAGGCGGCCATCTTAAGTATTTCAATGATACTCTCCTTGTCGAGCTTTACGGGGTTTACCATTGTGCTCGGGTCCGTCAAGGAATGCTCCGCCAAGACATCGAATTTATCGCTTCCAATGCCGAACTGGCTTAGGCTCCGCGGTAGACCGAGAGCGCTGACGAACGCGGCCACCAAGTCTCCCGGGTCTTTTGATTCCTTGTCCGCCTCCGTGAGCCCGAGAGCTTCAATGACAACCGGTTCGTCCCAGAACGCCGAGGCCGCCTTCCGAAGGGCGTCACGCACCTTCTCATCCCCGTTCTCCCAGTTGTATTTCATCACGAATGGCAACATGATGCAGCTCGTCTCGCCGTGCCCCACACCCATGGGACCGAGCTGGTGGCCTATTCCATGGCTCGCCCCATTTCCGCTTGAATAATGCGAGTCAGTATTACTTCTTCCCTTAAGGTGGCAGTCCTTTCTTAGCCCGTTGGCCGGATAAGAAATTTCTGGTTCTTAGAAAAGGCCGCAAGAGTTAAAAGAAAAATTCGTGTTTCATACTTGAATAAGGCTAGTGTAGCCGTTCTTATCGCGAGCTGCGTCTGTAAGCGCGCGTCGAGATCATCCCACTTCTGCTTCGTCTTAAGCAAGCCCACCAGTAGCGCCCGGAGACCCTTGACTAATTCGGTGGTCCGCTCTGGGATGGCAGTAGGCAGATTGCCATATAGACCTTCGACGCAGTGATCGACGCCGCGCACACCGGTAGAGAGCCAGAAGCGCGCCGGGGTGGATACCGTCAGCGCGGGGTCAAATACCACGATGTCCGCCATCATGGATTCGTGGAGTAGATTCCTCTTCTCAAAGGTCTGCATGTTCGTGGCCGCACCGGCAGGAGTGAATTCGCCGCCTGACAAGGACGTTGGCACGAATATGACCGGGATTGTTGCCGGCTTCACGTCAGGGGGCGCATTTTCCAGGTTGGTGAGGTCCGCTGGGCATTTAGCCCAGAGCTCATCGGCTCCTTTCATATCTGACACATCATTTGCTGCGAGAAATTTCGCCACTATAAGAACGAGTTAATACGGACCCCGATAAGTAGAAAGTATAGATGCTTAGGGATGCCTTCAAGAGTAAGAATTATACAAGGGGCTTTATCAGGATAACTTCGCTCCTGAGAGGGTCAAAAGGGGGATATAACTTTTTATTCTACGTACACTTGACGCCATCCGAGATTGACCCCGCACCAAGGGTGACAATGAGATCTGGAGTCTTCTCCTTCAGCTCGGCCGTAATGGCAAAAACGTCCTCCCATGGGGTGTGAGGGAGGATCCCATAGCGGACACCGACGATCTTGTCACCTAGGGCTTTCTGGAGGGCTGTAAAGGCCACCGTCTTGCTGATAGACCTTGACACGACGACATAGATGTGCGATGCGTGAAACGTGTTTTCTGCATGGTGAGCACAAGCTTTCTCGAACGTCAAGCCGTGAGAGATATAAGGTTTGGGCCTTGGGGGGAATGCGGCGAAGTAGGATTCACCCGGAGCTGCCATGATGAATCTAGTACTGTTTCAACTTGTCGATATTTGCTATAAGGCTCGATGGTTAGGTTTGAACTAGGTTAGAGGACGTCTTTGCTTTTAAAGGGGTAAAATCTACCGTCTGAGGAGTGAAGTTCTGAGATAGGCTGTGTATCAATTCAGGACATGTAAAGAACCCGTTGACATTATTTCAGCTCTCTTCCGCATCTTCGAGCCTCTTTAAGTGATGTTGTGGTGACCTGATCGCATAGCACAACGGAGCCGATGCGCTTCATACTCCAATGATCTCCAAGTCACGGCGTAAGTGCCACTGACATAAAATGGCTATTCCCGATAACCCCGCCATCTAAACCCTTCGCCGATAGAGTATCATGTAAAATTGTGGTGTTCGGGATAAGCATCAATGATTGTTTGGTAGATTTTTGACTTTCCTCGAACTATTTTCTTGCTGTGACGTTTGACTTCGGCATACAATTGTCTAGGACATGAGGACTTAATACCAAGATCGTGCTCATACGTTAGCTACTAAGGCATTTACGCGTATTAGGTACCTAGGTACCTACCTAAGGTACATATACCCATTGGAGGGAACCCCGCTTGACGATCTGTATATGTAGGTCTGGTACCTCTTATGCTGCTGAAGCTTGATCCTTTAGCAGGGCTTCCTAGCCATAGGAAGGAACTAAGAATTGCCAAATTCAGACTCTAGGTCCTGTAAGGAGCCAATCGGAGTACGGGGCTGCCCTGTTAAGCCCTTAAGGAGTCTTACTTAAGACTTAGCGCTAGAACAAGACCCTACTATGAAAGTTCTCTACACACCCTCAGATTCAATGCAAATTGGATTGCGCTCACTAACCCGTGATCTAATGATCATAGGTGAGCTCACCGGAACCGTATCGGCCAAGCAAAGAGCTATCATATGTGGTTTGCGATCAATCCCTTTCGTTGCTCGCTCACTTCCGAAATCGTCATTCTGACGAAAACATACCATACCGGAACCTAGGGACGGGTTCTAATAGCTAGCCGCAAGATACCGGGTTAAGATACCGCGAGGAAATAAGAGACCCTTATACCCTCGACACCCTTAGGTTCCTATTCCGATATGGAGTTAAAACGCACACCACTAACGGATATCCCCAAAGACATCCTAGAAGCACGCGCAGCAGATGGCTAAAGATATGTTCTCCAGAAGTATGATATATCGGTATATCACAGAGCCCCGCGCATGGATGCGCCACGTACATTGCGACTTCCAGCTGCGTGTCACCCATGTGAATTCAACCCAACGCAGTGATGTCGTTCACGGACTCACTCTTCAGAAACTCATTCTGGGGCTACGAATCACTCGAGATTTTTCTCCATCGCTTGGGCGAAATTTACATGCTGCCTGATGAACTTCCAGCAGCTATTTCTCCGGAGCGTCGGTCCAGGTTCTCAGTCAGCAGCGATGAGAACCCGCTGGTGAGCTCGGGATCTTCCAACGTGGTCGGTTCACCTCTACGAATGGCGCAGCGTGATAAGTCCCTGCCGCCAATTCCACGGACGTACAATTTTTCGTGGAAGCGTCGCAGGCATGCAAGTTTCAGGAGTTCGGGGTTGCATGGTATCGATGAGATATCTTGGCCGATGCCGCCTGGGTGGAAGCCTCCACCGGGACCGATCAAAGATTCGGCTTGCATGCCAGGTGATATGTCGAGAGCTCGTGCATGTCTATTCATTTTGACAATATGTATGGCCCAATTATGTGCCCGTAGGTCCAATACCAGCGATCTCAGTTTGATATTGGCTAACGAATATTCTAGAAGTAAGCATCGGCCAGACGCTGGCAATTCTCCATGAAATAGGGGCTAGCTTTGGCATCACCAAAACCAACAACTTAATTTGGGTTTTCGTCGGATACAGCCTAGCACTTGGCACCTTTATTTTGGTGGCAGGAAGATTAGGTGACACTTACGGGCATAAACGAATGCTCCTTATTGGATTCGCCTGGTCTGCCATCTGGTCAGCTATTTCGGGAGCAGCAATCTACTCGACGCACGTTCTGTTCATAGCCTGTCGGGTCTTCCATGGCCTAGGTGCAGCCCTTTCCCTCCCAAATGGAATCGCCCTGCTAGGGGTAACATACCCTCCTGGAAAGCAGAAAGCCATGATCTTCACCCTCGTCGCGGCTATGGTGCCGATAGGTATCATTGTCGGAGCAGTAAGTGCAAGCTTATTGGCCCTCGCTTGGTGGCCGTTAACATACTGGACCTTTGCAGTGACACTCCTTGTCGTTGCTGGAGTAGGTTATTTCACCATTCCCAAACCCACTGAGGAGAACGAGGTGCCTAGCAATCTTCGCGCCGTCATGTCTGAACTCGATATTCCAGGAGCGATCACTGGAGTTTCAGCCCTCGTACTGATAAGCTTCGCTTGGAATCAAGCCCCCCTAGTGGGATGGCAAGAACCATATCTCTGGATTGTGCTCATCATCGGCATTCTCCTTGCACTACTATTCGTGATGATCGAGGCCTATTACGCCCCAAAACCCCTTATACCGTTCTACACACTTTCATCCGATGTCTCCTTCATTCTTGTCACTGGCGCCTGTGGTTGGTCGTGCTTCGGAATATGGGTTTCCTATACCTGGCAGTTCATTGAAAACATTCGCGGTATTCCTCCGCTGCTGGTACGATTGAACACCACTCCCAATGACACAGAACCACTAACTTGAGTTATAGGCTACGGCATATATGAGCCCGTGTCTCGCCGTCGGGTGTCTAGCCACGCTATCAGCAGGTCTTGTTCACCGACGGTTGAGTCCATCTATGGTCGTATTCATTTCTCTCCTCAGCTTTACGGTGGGTTCCGCGCTTGTCGCGACAATGCCGGCAGTTCAAATCTACTGGGCTCAATTGTTCTTTTCCGTATTGATAGTGTCTTGGGCAATGGACACAGGATTCCCCGCCGCCACCTTGGCTTTGTTGAATGCCGCTGAGAGGAAGCATCAGGGAACCGCAGCAAGCCTAGTCAGCACTATGATGAACTACAGCATTTCAATTGGATTGGGGATCGCTAGGACCGTTGAATCCTATGTGAATACAGGCAAGCCATCTCCAGAGAAAAAGTTGAATGGGTATAGGGCCGCTTTGTACACTGCTGTTGGTTTGGCTGGACTGGGCTCCCTCATCTGTTCCGCTTTTCTTTTGAGACTCCTTTGGAAGAAACGCAGACAACGCCGCAATGTCGCAGTGGAAAAAGGGGGCCAAATGTACGAGTTTCCTGATCGTTTGATCTGAACTCCCTGATGATGTACGACAATGCGTCAAAGGCGACCCCGCCGCGTATAACAGAAATCCGAGCCGCAACCCCCGGACATTATCGATCACATACAACTTCGAGTTCCATCCGGAATAAGACTCCATAGAGGCCCGCTTGTTTGGTCAATCGCTTCAATGGCTATTAAGAGTGGTACCTTGTAATCAGTCAAATCTTAATTCGATTGAAGGCAACTATATCAAGGGGCTCAGAGAAGATTGTCGGTGGTCTGATAGGGAGTTCAATAGGTTTATGAAAGACTTACTCCCTAAACGATGCATACCTAGGTACCTAAGCATTGTTTACGTATAATAACTGTATATGGTGACCAGTTCGCCATCTTATAATTAGGCAAAAAGGAATTTGATATATTGTTAATCAACTCTGTCGCCGGGCATTGCCATTGACTGGAAAAAACTTATGACCGAGTATCAAGTAACACTTATGAGTTCGGGGCCGAATTCGCGAATTACCGACCCATGATGCGACAGCATAGAAGTGGCGTCCAATGGCGTCTGATCTCGACGGTGGAATAATTAAGATTCCGAGATGTGACTTCTGAGCCTTTAGGTAGAATCCTTCAGAGCCTCGACAACTTCATCCAGAAATCATCTTGTGCCCACATTCTTGTCACAGTGTCCACGAAGATCATCATGGCAGAAGCAATTGTGACACTAAGCCTCGTCTGCAACGTGATGCAGGTCATCTCTTTTACTGGTGAAATTATCAACCTTTACAAACACATACGTGACAATGACTCCCCAGAATCAGACCTCCAGTCAAATACAGCACACTTTTCAGCTCTGGTGTCGACGCTAGAGGAAAGAACAAGCGAGTTTGACCCAGTTGACTACAACATCGGCCGCGACTCGAGTTCTACCGAGTCACAGAGACAGTTGGCGAGAATTAGACTCAAGAATCTAGCATCAGATCTGACCGGATACACCAAGGAGCTGCAGAGTATCCTTGGAAAGCTGGCGACAGCTGGGCCAACCGGGACATTCAATCGCTTGAAAGCAACTGTCAAATATAAATTCCACTATCAACAAAAGATATCTTCCCTAGAGAAGAAAATCGATGGAACTCGGAACGTTCTACACACAGAACTCTTAAGCAGACTCTGGTAAGGAAGAAAAGAGCACTCACAATCAATTCGTTACTAAACAATCGCTTAGTTCGTCAGCACAGGCCAGCCATTGTCGTTCCGAGGACAACTTCTCGAACCTCCATGAAGAAATAAAGCAATTCATCAACCATTGGTCTGAAGGGAAAAGAACTATATCAGACCTGATTACTAGCGAGGCACAGGCGACTAGGAATCATGTCACTGCAGAAGCAGAGCAAACCCGTCAGGAAATCCATATCCTTGCGGGAACAGAATCGTCTCGACGTGATCTCGAAGAGTCGCGGAAACGTATTCTTTCTACGTTGTGGTTCCCCAAAATGAACCAACGAGAGAATAATATTACAGAGGCAATGGACGAAATTGTGTGCAGGATATTCCCTAGAGAGTCTCCGGGGGATATGCTTGACAATGATCCGGCCTCAAAGCCCTCACAAGGTGCCTCTGACGTACCTATAACCGACTTTGTAGATTGGCTCCAGTCAGATAAGCCAATATTCTGGATTACCGGCAAGCCAGGGAGTGGCAAAAGCACGCTTGTAAAATATCTGATCCACAGTAGCCAAACGGCTAAGTATCTTCGAATCTGGGAACAATCAGTACAAATATTTCGATTCTATTTCTATGAACTCGGCACAAGTCCTCTACAAAGACAACTCCAGGGTTGCTTACGTACTCTCCTACACCAGATTTTTGAAGACGACCCCGGCGTCCTGGAATACTTGCTTAGGGAGCGGCCGGCAGTTGGAAGGAAAATGTCTGAACACGATTGGTCTGTGGATGAGCTTCGAAATACCCTGTCCCTATGTCTGCGTCATAGAACCTCGGCTACTTGCCTATTCCTCGACGGACTCGATGAAATCGCGGATGGCGAGGGAGGAAACCTCCTTGAGTTGGTGGTGTCCCTTGGGGATATTCAGAATGTGAAAGTCTGCACGACGAGCCGTCCAGAGAACCTCTTTCGCCAACGCCTAGGGTCATATCCAACCCTTCGAGTGCAGGATCTTAATCATCATGCAATTCATTCATATGCAAGAAAGTCCCTGGAAAAGTATAGGGATTCATTTGAAGCATCGGACAAGGAATATCTTGACTTTTTACAGGGCTTTTGTTGGAAATCCGACGGGGTATTCCTTTGGGCAGCCATGGCGCTCAAAAGCCTCATCGAAGGAATAGAGAAACATGGGGAGTCTTGGGAATTGCTGAAAATGCGAATAGGGGAATTTGCACCTGACCTCTATGGATTGTACAAACAAATGTGGAAAAGGCAGAACGCAGACTTGCCGATCTATAAACGGCAAGCTGCTGAGATCTTCTCGTGTGCCTTGCATTGGATTTTTGTGGATATTGAACTGTTGACCTGTCTACTAGCGACACATCCAGATCTACGATCAGAGTTGCAGCGCCTAATATCAACGCAAGGTAGCTGGACGAGGGAGGATGAGATACGTATATGCCGTCAGTACCTATCGTGGCTCTCGGCAAGAAGCGCTGGACTTTTAGAGGTGGATACGCATAGCGATATTGGTTTCGGTGATTTCATTGGTTTTATTCATCGATCAGTTCGAGAATTTCTTAATGGCACAAAAGAGGGCCAGCAGATCATGGATCACGATGGCAGATCGGATGAGGGGAAATATCTTTCGTATGTTGGCGCTGCTAGGGAGGCGGCCTATGTGCTTGCTGCTGACAGCTCACTTACACCCATTATGAATTACCATGAAGGTATTGAAAATCATTGGGAAAATGCATTATATATGATAATTGCATTCCAATTAGAAGATATTGGGGATGAAAGTTGCGGGGAGTGGATGCCGCCGCCCGATCGAAATCTAACGTGGATTCAATACATTTTGCACGCTTGTGCCAGGGCTGGTGACCTCAATCAGATGCATCGCATGGACAAAGTAGTTGAAGGCATTTCAATACAAGCGAAGAGCGAGATTCTTTTCTCAAGCTGTGAAAGACTGTTACCTAGAAGATGGGAGCATACAATGTGGTCCGGCTCGCCGTCCGCGACTTGGAAACCAGTCCTCGGGATATCGGAACATATGGGCAAGTTGTTTGAGCTTAGACTCGAGTGCATCAGGTGGTTGGTCAAACATGGTGCTGATCCCCACATGGTAGTTGTGAGTAGTGTCTTGGAACGTTGGATGATACATATTTCCATTGTTGGCCCTCTCACTGCGTTCCGCTTGCTTCTCGCTGCCGCCTTTTACCTCATTACATCCTACTACTTCGACCAAGACCTGCAGACGAAAAAGCTCATGACCGATATACAGGCCTGCATCAGCATATTCGGCTCGCATAAAAGCGACAACCAAGCTGATAGCATTATAATCGAGCTGGATCTCGATATTCTGATGAGCGAATTTAAATATTTTCGGCTGTCAATGAAAGTTACCTCGTGCTTGGAAGCCATCGAAAGAATTACAAACTCTAGAGGGTCCGCTGATATAAAAGCGTTTATTGATAGCTATTTGAGATGTGAGTCTATTCATTTTGATTCACTAAAGACTGATAATAAATGGCAGCGACCTGCACCAGGCAACAGCATTCAAAGCTTAATCAAGTTAAAAACTATGGCACTGGAACTTCTCGCAAAAAAGAATTTTCCTCTGATGGATCAAGCCGCGACGACTCTCTCAAAGGTTCCCTATACTGTTGATAGAATTGTCTGGGAGGATGTCCTAATTGATGGAGGTGACCTTGGGACAAGCTCTTCTATGAGTTAGGCATATAGCAACAAATTCTGCCATGAGTTTACACATTATTTTGCCTAGAGCGGGCATTATGCATCCAGACCATACTTCATGTGAACATGTGAATTATGTACATCTAGCCCCACCTTTAGTTGTTACGGATGGAAGGAGCTATGACCAGAATGACGTGTTATGTTGCCCCTCGTTTGCTTCATGACAGGCTTGTGACAGGCAACGACATTAATGGGAGAAGTCGCGCGCTTGACGAGCAGACGAGGCCTCCAACAATTTCGACTACATCATCACTAACATCCATACGTACCTACTTTCAACCGCAATATCATACCTACTCTTCCCAACTCTTACATAAGTGTTCGTCTGCATACTCTGATTGACAAACAGACTATCTGCATTATCCTATCAGATTACCCCTCAATACGTTTAATACATCACTTAACCAATCATCATGGCTTCCAACCGTACTGTTCTGGTGAAGAACATCAATGCCGAGGCGGACGACAAAGAGATTAAGGATTTCTTCAGCTTCTGGTAAGGGCACCATCAATTCTAATTTTACAATATTACTATCTTACAATATTACTACCTAAATACATGTATTTACTAAAAACCTCATCAGCGGCAAGATCACTGAAATCAAGGTCACACCGGGCGAAGGCAACACCAAGGAAGCCAGCGTCACGTTCGAGAAGGAGACCGCTGCTAAGACTGCACAGCTGCTGAATAACACCCAGCTCAAGGGAACACAGATTTCTGTAATTCCTGCTGACGGCAAGAGTGATGACGGTACCCCTCACACCACCAATACCGACCGCGATACCGACGAGATCACCCAGGAAGAGAAGCCTAGAAGCCGCATCCTAGCTGAGTACCTTGCTCATGGATACGTTATCGGTGACGCTGCTCTCCAACGTGCTATCGAGTTGGACCACAAGCACGGCGTCATCGACCGCTTCAAGAACACCTTGATCAATCTCGACCAGAAGTACCATGCTACCGAACGTGCCAAGGCCACCGATCAATCGTACGGCATCACCAACCGAGCCAGCAGCATCTTCAGCGGCATCAGCTCCTACTTCGAGAAGGCAACGAACTCCCCCACTGGCAAGAAGCTGGTCAAGTTTTATACAGAGGGTCAGCGCCAAGTCCAAGATATCCATGCTGAGGCCCGCCGTCTCGCCGAACTCAAGAAGCAGGAGCACGGTGGCAGCGCATACAAGGCTTCGGGCCTTGAGAGAGTCTTTGGCAAGGAAAAGGAGCATGCCACTCAACCCGCTGCCTCTGGCGATACTAGCGCTGCCAAGGATACTTGTAAGTAAACGCGATACAGTCTCTCAATACCTAGTCGAGGACGATGGCAAGTGTCACTATGACTGTCGGTGTGATGGTACAAGTTGCCTGCACGATGTAAAGAAGAGCCTCCTGGAATTAATTGAATGAGATATTCTGGCGGAACAATTGCTCACAAAGACAATTTAGCTTCGGTCCCTGCACAGGGTCCCAAGGCTGGCACAGAGGAGTCTACTCCTTTGAGCACCACGGAGGCTGTCCCCGCCACAGCACCCGGAACCGAGAAGGCATAAAACGATCGGACCAGGAATCAGCCGATGTTGTTACGAATCATCATGACTTGGGAATTGGGTTCCGTATAGTTTCGCGTTAGTCGCCTAATACAATACGAATTATCTTATCCTTTCGTGTTAAATTCCCTCGCGAGCTATTACCCTCTGGGACTGAATTCTATGGACATGGGTGGCTATGACCCCTTTTTGTTATGATATACTTGACATATGCGCAAGGCCATTTGGGTGCGAAATCAAATTTCTTGCGACGAACGGAGCTATCACAATATTTGCTGCTAGGAATTTAACTGCTTAATGTACTCTACGTATAAATACTCGCCACGATTTCCTCAAAAGTACGTAATAATGTTGGATGTATTACATGTACATATGAGTATTGATTAAATTGAACTCATTCGTTTAATCATGATATCTATCTAAACGACCGCGTCCAATTGTGTCATCCTTATTACAATGCTTCCTCCATCATAAACACCACATTGCTTGTTGTGTTCCAATTCCATCTCTCCTTACTGCTGTTATTTATGATGACGGTTTTGCGGTCTTGGCGAATTTGGCGTCGACCTCGTCCTCAAGGGGACCCCTTGGGTTGGAGGTCAAGTTCTAGATTGCATCATGTCAGCTGATGTGTTTGTTTCCTGGTTGGAAATGTGTTGGATTACCAACTAACCTTTAGCTGATCTTGCATGGCCTCTTTCTTGTTTGGTGCCTCGTCTGTACCTTGGCCGGAAGCGGGTGCGTCCGTTAGCTGAGCACCAGTCTGGCGCTCAGGGGGAGGGGACTGGCGGCCTTCGTTGCCGGATGCAGACGACATTGTGTGGATATACGAGTTATAGTTTTAAGATCTAGATTAAAGTTTCGAGAACTAACAATAGTTAGACAACTAATTTCTCATACGTCTCGTGAGACTTTGGGTCTTACATTGTAGTAGTCTGTGCTATTGGTCGTCAGTTGATGAACTCTAGGTTGAAGGAAAGAAGTCTTTAGAGCTAGTAATGTTTTAGGGGCGTTATATATGTACAATTCTCGGAACCCTCAGTTCTTGATATGCAGGGGATCGGTAATTACACAGCACAGTACAGTAGCATTTGATCTTTGAATTGGTAGGCCTTGAAACGCAGTTTGACATCAGAGCAATCATCGATGCCGTCATCTTTCCATACACAAACGTCGAGCAGAACCATCTACGTCATTGGCTCTCTTATCGATAATCTAAGACACTTAGGCTGGTACGGGCCAGAAGTACTTAGGTACATGCCGCTCATGGTGGGGTCGGGGACTTGAGCCACGACCCGCAGTCCTATCGATAAGGCTGAAAGGAGCCCCGCATTCGCGTGCAGCTCCAAAGTTCAAGCACTGACCGAATTGGGCACTAAAATGGGATTTCCGACTTGGCGGGAGTAAACTTTACTGCTGGCGGCCCCTCGACGCGACCAACTTCACCGGCAACGGATTCCAATCACTGCCCGGCTAGTGGTACCCCTAAACAAACAACAAAGCCCGCTGATAATTATCCATTGATATTCTCTTATAAAGGCAATGTGATTTAATCCGGTCAGCAAATCATCCCGCCCAGCTTTGATGCTGTTCTTTGGGGTGCTTTTGTAGCGAGACTTGACTGCTCTTTGGTTAACGAGTACCAAACACACCTTCACAATATCAAACCCACTTCGATATTGTGACTCGACTCGAGTGACCGAACATGCCGGACCTCAATTCCGTCCCACCTTCTCCCCATATTCTTGCGGCTGCTCGACAAGCCTCTTCCAGCCAGAATGGCCAATCGCAAGTCTCTCCCTCTCATCCAGCGCCTATATCGCCTTCTCTGAATATCCTGCCTTCGAATCAGCAGACTGTCAACCGGACATCATCAATTTCCCTCCCGTCACCTCCTTTATCGGGTGTTCAAATGCCTCAACCTCCCGCTCCAGGACAGGACAACACCGGCGTTGGTGCCG
This sequence comes from Hypoxylon sp. PDH2405, assembly GCA_023628415.1. Classification (NCBI taxonomy): domain Eukaryota; kingdom Fungi; phylum Ascomycota; class Sordariomycetes; order Xylariales; family Hypoxylaceae; genus Hypoxylon; species Hypoxylon sp. PDH2405. The sequence goes on along the minus strand of JAMAKT010000062.1, from coordinate 189,283 downwards.
GTCCAGGCCCCTTACGGCACCCACGTCCCCTGACAGCTGCTGAATTACATTCACAGCTAGAGCAGGAGCAGGAACTATTGGTATGACACCTGACACATTCGGGATATTTGTGATGATTCTAATTCTATTGGTATAGGTGAACCGCCTGACTCGCGACTTGACCATGCTTCGAGCGGCACAGAACTCATCCGTGGCCTCGAATACTTCATCCACGAGCGCATCGACCTCTGCTGATCAGACCCACCCGTCCTCCTTCACCGACACCCATCTCCTGTCTGGTCCTGGATTCCCACTCCCAACGACCAGTGCTGATCGTCGACACCATCGGACGAACTCGTCTGCTAGCACACGAAGTCTGAATCAGTCTGTTGCTGCTACCCAAGGTTCAACTCCAGCCCCGATACCTATCCCTCAACCTCACTCGGGTAGTGCTGCCTCGGTCTTAGAAGCAGCTCGAAACCCTCGAGCCGCGCCGGGTATGAGTCGACAGAACAGCACCGCTTCACAGCGAAGCGGAAGCCGAAACCACTCGCCACACCCCTATCATACCAGCACCAGTCTCGGTTCCTCCTACACGCAGCCTCATGGCTTCCCTTACGACTACGGCTCGAGTTACTTCCCCCGTGGCTACGCGTCTTCTAGCACAAGTGTAGCGGCCACTCCTGGTTCGGAGCTCTCCCCGGGGCTCATGCCGGCAACTCTACGCTACGAGGAGACGGCCCACTACCGACAGGAGTTGGAAACGGCTAAGCGTGAGAATGAGGCTCTCAAGAGACGTGTCAAGGAGTTAGAGCGTGCTCTTCGAGATCGTCGACAGAGTGATGTTAGCCGTACTGGCAGCGGGAGAGATAGGAGTGAAAGTGTTAGCACTACAGCAAGCGTCAGCGTCAGCGGTGCTACTGGAATCGGAGGCGTCATTGGTGGTGGCACCTCCATAGCTGGAGACCGCAGAGGAGAACGGAGAACCATTGAGCGAGGTATCAGCAACTTGAGCATTTCTGGAAGTATTGGTGCTGGCGTCCCTGAAGAGGAATTGAAAGTAGGCGAGAGTGCTGCGAGCGCCGGCTTACCGCCAGCGGGCGAGCAAACCCAGGAGGCGAAGTAGGGTGTTGTATACACAGCACCGTGGCAAGTATACTATGGTTATGGAACTGCTACCTTGCGGTTATATTAAGGAATGGTATCATTCATACCGGTGTCTATGAAAATGGGAATCGCTGATGTATGATGGAATGACCGAATGAAGCCTGGCGTCTTACGGTAGACTACATAGTGTTGTCCTGGTTAAGGGGCATGTCCTTGAACTCAGGAGAGTTCGCCACTCAGTGCTTCATTATTGCTAGGTACTCCTCAAGATAACCAAAGAGAGTTTGTTAATATATATTAAAAATTGTGAGGAAAAGTATTTGGACGTCCCTCATAGTGTGCTCTACCTATGTTAAGGTAGGTTGAAGTTCTCACCCCTTATTATGGATTCATGAGGTGATTTTTTCGACTTGTGTTTGTTGCTATAGCGGCATCTAGGGGAGTAACTAGTTCATATTCTAGAAACATGTTTGTTCTAAATTCATGATGTCTAGTTTGTAGCAAGTTACATCTTAGAATTAATCAAGGGGTTTTGGGTCTTCGCTGGGTTAGGGTAATGGACAGCAATGGCTTCTTCATAGAACCCTTTAAACCCTTAATATTTGTATAGTACCCCGGATCGAGGATGGAGCTGGAGTACTAAGTCGGGGCTTCTCCCATTTAAGACTTCGTCTCGATTGCGCCATCTCACTAACGGGTTTCGTCTACCCATTTCGCCGAGACTATGCCGCGTACAGGGGCGTCCCATGAGCTGTCTTAACTGGTTAGAGGCGGCTCTAATACAAGCATTACTGTGATTTCATACATTGATTTCTGCTTACTGAGATGCGGTTAACCGTCCTAAAATTGCCACTATTTTGAGTTCATCATGTTCAACATAGACTCCTGTCAAAAGAAGCTTTCTGAAATCTTGGCTTTCAACGCCACTTAAACCTTGGGAATACCTGACTAGGTAGTATAATGAATAAATAATATTAAAATGACGACTAGAAAAATCGGTGGCTCTAACCGGCTGTTTGGCCTAGTTCAGTGTACCGGCGTCTGCCAGACTATCGCGCTACCAGCCAAAAGCCCCGGATCCAGACGATCACGCAATTGGCTCCACCCGAAAATTTCGAGCGCCGTCGGTTCACCATCACGACGACCGCGCGTGTATATAATACCACCATAAGCACAGGGGATGTGGCGTTATGCGTTGTAGTAGAGGAATAAGAATTCGGGTTCTTCTCGAACCTCTTACTCTAATATCTAGTAGCGGCTCTGCCCTCTCTCCAGCTGCTTCAGTGACGACGTAATACTCTTTCCCCAAGAGGTATATACTAGGCAGTTGTCACTCATAACCGAAACATCGCCATAGGGGTACAACGCGCAATGGCGTCCTCAACCCAAGACTACGCTGAGCCCGTCGAGGAGGTCGTCGAGCCCGCGACCTCCCAGCCGCTCAAGCACTCCTTCTTCCGATCGGTACCCTTCCAGATCGCCGTCGCATGCGGCGTCTCCTTCACAGCGCCCGGTATGTGGGATGCGCTAGGCGGCCTCGGAGCCGGCGGCGCAGCCGAGCCCTACGCCGTCTCCGCCGCCAACGCGCTCGTCTACGGGCTCTTCGCCATCGTGTGCGTGGCCGCCGGCGCAATCAACAACCGCATCGGCCTGCGGTACGGCCTCGCCCTCGGCGCCATCGGGTACCCGCTGTACGGCGCGGGCCTGTACACCAACAACGTCAGCGCGACCACGTGGTTCATGCTGTTCGGCAGCGCGCTGTGCGGCATCTCCGCCGGCTTCTTCTGGGCCGCCGAGGCTGCCATCATCATCGGGTACCCGAGCCCCAAGGACCGCGCCTTCTACCTGGCCGTCTGGCAGACGGCGAAGGCGGCGGGGCCGATCGTGGGAGGCGCGATTAATCTGGGTTTGAATGCGCAGCGCTCGACTGCCGGGTCCGTGGGCTCCGCCACGTATATTGTCTTTATTGTGATCATGTGTCTGGGCCTGCCGATCGCGCTGTGCCTCAGCCCCGCGAGCAAGGTGTGGCGGAAGGACGGCACGCGCGTCGTCGTGCGCAAGGAAGCAACCTGGGGTGCTGAGTTCCGCGCCGTGGGCCAGCTGTTCGCCTCGCGCCGCGTGCTCCTCCTGCTCCCGGCTTTCTTTATTAGTTACTTCTACAACGGCTTCGTGAGCACGTGGCTGACTAAGTACTTTACCGTTCGCGCGCGCGCTTTCTCGTCGTTTTTTACGAATTTTGCGGGGATTTTTAGTTCATTCCTTGTTGCGGCCCTGCTTGATCGTCAGAGGATTCATATCCGGACGCGTGGGCGTATTGTGTTTACGGCTATTGTGACTATATTGATCGGGACCTGGATCTGGGCTTCTATACTGCAGAAGCGGTTCTATGATGAAGCTACGTCTCCGGTGTTCGATTGGTTTAAGGGCGGTTTTGGATCCGCGTATGCGCTTGTGTTCTTTTGGACTTTTGCGGGACAGGCTTTTCAGCAGTTCTTGTATTGGCTTGTGGGTCAGTATGCGACGGATCTCTCGTCGCTATCGCATCACACGGGTATTTTGCGTGGTGTTGAGGCGTTGGGACAGACGGTTGCTTGGGCGTAAGTCATTCCTTTCTTATTATTTTCCTGTTTATCGGTGTTTGCTTAGATGCTAATGCTTATGACTGTAGTATGCAATCCGAAGGCAACGCCAACCACTTCGTCAGCATCGGTCTCAACTTCGGTATCACCGTCCTCTGTATCCCGTTCAGCTGGATTGTACTTTCCGAACTCGATCATAGCCATGAAATCAAGGTGACGGAGATTGAGGTTGAGACGGAAGGCGTGCATCCTAAACAGAAAGAAGATACCGACGTGTCTGTTTGAGGACTTTCTATTGACATAATACATACAAGAGATGGCGGAGTATTTAATGCGTTTATAGAGGGACTTCACGATACACCTTAGAAGTTGTGGCTGATTGGTAATAGACGGAGCTTTGGATGATACCCTATGAGATAGACAATGGAGAGACTATTTTTCTGATTCTCCTATGATTTCAACCATATCCGTCGTCGATGGATCATGCCTAGATTATTTTAGAGCTTTCGCTAATGAATCCTGCCTTCGGCACCAGGGATGTGTCTTGGAGAACGGGTGTCGTTACCGGCCAACAGAAGCTAACGGAAGTCGGTAAGTGCAGTGGCTCCTTTTGATGCCACGCCGAAGCCGAAACCTTTCCATGCCGATATCCGTTTATGGAATTCGAATACGGAAGTGACGCCTCTCATTCTGGCACCAATGCTGTTTGTTCATCGCTACACCACGAACCACCTGTCGAGGAAGACGTGCATATGTCACCGTCAGACGAGTATACTTTTAGAAAGTAGGAGTTACGTTAAGCAGAGTTTCCGGATGTGCCCCGGATGTGTTGAGCATGGTATCACTAGATGACTGTTTTCGGGGATTTTCTAGGTGTAAAATTTACTTCGTATGAGAGATGACGTTGACTCCTAAACAAGTTCCTGTGTTGAGCTGGTAGCGCGCTTCATGAGATCATCAAAGGTGGGCGCCTGGTGCATTATAGAGAAAAATAGTTCGGAGTTAAATCCATAACACCGGCGCTGGGTTACAGCATCCTATATGCTAGGATCAGCGCCCATCTCGGCCCTAACTATTCGCTAACTTGTTCCTACAGCATGCAATCTAGTTGTATTAAGGAGATCTGTGACGATGAGTATACTGCCATGTTTATTTACCCCATGATACTCTACGAATCAAAGCCCCATCAATTGAACAGGATGAACCAACCCCCGAGGCTTTAGTAATTCATTATGAGCTTCGTTAGTTAGAAAGGCCTTTGTTAGAGACCCCTGCTCCCTCACCAATGCAACATAATCCTAATCTCACAATTTTTTTTTTCTATCAGCGTTAGTGTGTTAAGGCGGGAACCAGCGTAAGCCAACGTTAACCAACAGCAATGTCGTGTTGTCGGTGTGACTCTTGATCAGACACTGCTCGTATATAATGAGCAATCTGTCTCTTTCTATGCGCCCATCGTTTTGAAGGAGCTAATCACCTTCAAGGAGTGAGTATCATGACAAGCGAAGAGCCTTCAGTAAACCGCATTTTAGGGTTTCTGAGCGCCATTGAGCGACTCATCTGGACGCCAACTTGGGTAAAATGGGATCCAGAGGCAAATCATGACCTTAGCTGGGGAATGAATATTCTCTTCGGGATGGTAAGCGGTGACCTTGGGCTACTGTCCTAACAACGCCTTAACTTCGAGATATCTCGATAGCGTTCCGCGATCTAGCGCTGACTCTTGTTAGACTGCTGCCTTCAGTGTCGCGAACCCGTACTACAGCCATCCTATCTTGAATATCCTTGCCGATGATTTCGATATCTCAGATCAACGTTCTTCGTTGGTGCCGACTCTCACGCAGGCTGGATACGCTGCTGGACTTCTCCTTATCGTCCCCGTCGGAGATATCGTTCGACGGCGGCCCATGATTCTCAGTCTGATATTCATGACATCCTTAATAGTAAGAATGAGCTCTCAAGTCAAGAAAACTTCATTGACATCCTTTAGTGGCTCGGATGCACCTTGACGCAATCATTCTCTGCTTTCCTTGGCCTCTCCTTCTTGGTCGGTCTCTTAACCGTGACCCCGCAGCTGATGTTTCCGTTGGCGGTTCAATATGCGCCGCAGCGACATCGGGCCACGATGATATCCGTGGTCATGTCTGGTCTCGTCTTTGGTGTTCTCGTAGCGCGTCTTCTAAGCGGGATTGTCACTCAGTTTACTTCGTGGAGGAACGTCTACTGGGTTTCTTTTGGCCTTCAGGTGCTCACCTGGATTTGCCTCTTCTTTACCATGCCGGATTATCCTGTATTGAGCCCTGGCACGTCTTATCCCAGGATTCTCCTGAAAATCGTGAAACTCCCTTTCCGCAAACCCGAACTTACCCAGAATGCGCTCATAGCCTTCCTCACGATGGGCATGTTCACATCTTTCTGGACAACATTGACGTTTCAGTTAGCGGATACCTTCCATCTCTCGACCCTAGCAATTGGTCTGTTCGCACTTATTGGCATCTCACCGGTATTTCTTAACCCAATCGTCTCTCGCTTGCTAATTTCACGTCTCCACCCTCATGGGTCGCTTATTATCGCACATCTGATGACCATTGCTGCGATTTGTGTCGGTACGTGGGTTGGGACCTTTTCGCTTGCGGGTCCTGTAATCTGGGCGTTCTTCGGTGATCTTGGAATGAATACAATCATCGTTGCAAATCGTGTGGCTATAGCACATGTAGATCCCAAAGCGCAGAATGCCGTTAATTCCGTCTACATGGTTCATACATTCTGCGGCCAACTCTTCGGTACTGCAGTTGGAAATGCCCTTTATGCGCAAGGAGGTTGGACGTGGTCAGGCGCTTTTAATATCGCACAGATGATAGCCGGATTGTTCGTCCTCGCCTTAAGAGGACCACATGAGAAGAACTGGATAGGTTGGCGAGGCGGGTGGAGTTTGAGGAAGCCTAGGACAGAAGAAAATTCTCCAGTTCCTGTGGCACATGCCGACGTAGAGGCAATTCATGAGGATACTAGTATTGAGGTGCCTACAGATATACCTACAGAGGACGAGGGTACCAAGGAGAAGATAGAATATCAGGATCAAAGGGAACAAGAGGCTACAGATCTTCATGGGAAGTTGGAGGCCTAGTTATAGATTAAAATTGTGAATAATATTGAGAGCTACTAACTTCCATACCAATTTTATGCATTTGATAATACGTACCTCCTATATGATCTTGTCCAGAGGCGCTGACATGGCTGAAGGGCCACAAAGCCACCACGGAGCTTGTGGAAAAGGCCTGCGAACTCTAGCAAGTGCTAATACTATATATGTAACACAATTGGATATCAGAGGAGCGAGTACGCCCTGGTGCTGTCGTCAGGCCCAGGGAGGTATCATAGTGTTCGTGAGGTGGGCGAGGTCATTAGATTCCATCCACACTCATACTTTTGTGGCTGTCTTTAAACTTTGTAGGTGGTTGCTTAAAGCGAAATCCTCTGTGTTGAGACTTTTGAATTTCTTGAGCTTCTAATCATGCTAGGCCCACCAGAAAAGGTAAAATTATAGTTGTCATCATATCGGAATTCACCATTCTACATTCAATGTTCTTGGTGAGAATATACCTACCTCAAGTACCTGATGTTTAGCTCATTTTTACCTTGCCGCGGATAAACATTGCGGTCATAATAAAAGATGTCTTGCTTGAATGTCCGCAATTATGTTTTAATGCAGAGTACAACCTATATATGATATGACGATGACCTTCCTAGCAATCTAAGAAGAGTGGTACAAAGACCCCTAGACTGTGTAGGCTCGTTACGTAGCTTTTCTACGAGCTTAACTTTGATTGTTGGGGAAAATACGCTTTGGAGGTCACCGGCTGGATTCGGTGTGAGTTCTCTTTAGGCTGCTGTTGAATATGTGGCTGTAGACTCAAAGCAAATCCTAGAATATATATACCGCTCCTCTCAAGTATTTATGTTCAATAGGTAGATAGCATTCCGCCCTTCTTTTATGTAAGCTGTCAGGCTACGATTCTTATAACCCTTCACTGAAAAATAAATACTCGACCTGCGCGCTGCTTAACTCAGGAAGATACTGTCTTGGGTCTTCTCCTTTTCTTGAAGCTGATACCCCGAAACTTATCTATTACAATGACACATTATACATGTTGTCCCGTCGAAAGGATCACATCCGTATCGGGCTCCTAGTGGGACGATAATAGGGGTTCGCGGGATTCTCTCAAAAGAGAGCCGGTCGCCATATCAATGCGTGGATTGGCCTTGTCTTAATATTATCCCCCTGCGAACAGAGCAACACGAACACAGAACATACCACTATATTAGCGACGTTAACATGAATATTCAACCTAGTGGTTGTTGTCAGGTTAACCTCCTGGCCCCTGAACGCTGGCTGGGACCCCGACTGCTCACGGAGATCGTGTTGGGATGGATATATCTTTCGCAAAGCCTTCTTAGAGTAATCTCTTTCATCTTGAAGCTTCGGTATCGTCTATTGGGGCTAGTGAGTGTTCCTAGTCGCACGATTAGAGGTCGCCCCTGTTCGGACAGGCCCGCACGGTACAGTTCGTGCTTTGGTGCCTGGGTCATTTTAGCCCCGAAGCCGTTCGATACAAATATTTAAATTAACAACAATCCATCACCAGGAGCACCTTTTCATTTAATGCGTCAAGCTGTGATTCCCAAAATGTTGAGGGAATCATCTTTGCTGACGTCCGGCCACTTGTCCCTCCATTTGAGGACCTACGGCACACCGCACATAAAGCTATTTATTTCTGCGTACCTCCGGCTATTAATCTCTCGGCAAAGCAAGTATTATGAAGATTTACCAAGGGAAGCGTGGCAAAAGCCGCAGCCAGCAGCCATGAAAATCTTGGCTGTACCCCTGATCCATCCGAGAAACACTGAAGTCTTACTCTTCATCTCGTAGTATAATAGCGGGCTAGGCTGGCTGATTATTGCCCATGCAGCACGTGTTGCAATTGGTATCATCGCCTGATAACCTTTCTATGCGAATGGTTACGGCCGCGTTCCTGCCCGTAACAGAGGCAGCCCACTAGAGACGCGAGTGTATTGGTAGGCTGAATCGCTCGACTTATCTTTGACAGACTTTAATCTAAGTCGTCTTGTCGCAAAGGATAGGGGACCCCAGCGCCAGATCTCTTTGGGGCTAGCACACAAAGTAGTTCTATAGGGCGTTGTTGTCTGCCCAAAATGTAAGGCTTGTCAATTGTGTGATGAATTGTTTGTGACAACTTCTGGACGTGCTTCAGACAGTACTGCTCATTTATAAAAAATGCTATTTCGAGGGTCTTTTCTTCCTCAGGCAACATTTACATGAGTACAGGGTCCAACAGAAACTCGGGGGCCCTTGTCGTCAAAAACGTCCAACAAGCGGTCGCTGGTATTACGGCCTCAGTGTATATCATGTGGAAACACAGTCGAAAGGACTCCTGTGTAGTTTGATATTGCTTGCCATCACGGCTAATTATCTCGAACTTAGGTTCGTCGCTTGGCTTTCGGCCGGCAATATTCAATCGCAGTCTAGGCGCATTCGATCTGTCTTCTTTCCATTAGCTAATGTTATCCAGATTCTTGCAACTCAGCTTACGCTTAGACAACGAAGCTATTGATCAGATATGGAGGCAGATCAGAGTCAGCGACGTCTAACTCGACGCTCGTGGAGGAGATGAGGCATTATGTAGGGAATGTTATGTTCGACTTGCGCGTCGAATATTCTCAGACTCATCAGTCGGGCTGACCGGACACGCCAAGTCAGCATTGGCGTAGAAATAAAACGAAGTACGTCATGATCTTCCATCGAATGCTCGAAAATACTCGAGACTGGCCAGAGTCGTGGTTATATAAATGAATAACAAGAACGGAAATTCAGACAAGTGATATAGATCAGAATTAAAGGTTAAGTACCCCTTATCTTATATGGAATTTAAAACGTATCTAACCTCTTAGCGGCGAAGAAAAAAACTCAAGCCATAAGGTACTTGAACTCTACTGACGTACATGTTGCCGGGAAACCGCTACGTTTACGTTGTCAGTACCCTACCTCCCGGGTGCAGATTCCTTATAGCCATCCCCCAAATGGAAGCAACGTGAGCGCTATTGAATCCAACAGCAAATTTTCACATGTCTTAAATACTTATTCCAAAAGGCGAGACGATACTCTCACCCAACTCACTGAGTGCCATTATACCGCCATTGTACGAAGAAAGGGGACTCCTTGAAAGACACGCACTCTTGGAAATGATTGGTTAAGGAATAGCCGAATACAGCTCGGATTGGAACTCAGTTATCCTAATTTGTCCCATAAGAGGTGCTTCGTAAGGATGGAAGCCCCTCACCATTCCTTGATCTCCGAAGGTCATCTTCAGTCTCGTGGAACGACGGTGTGGAAGGTGAATCCCCGCCAGCAACAGAACCCGCCACAGGTACGGGATGAGAATCTGGTGTCAGCGCGGTATTCCACTATCCCAGTCCACGCGCAACCCTATTCTCTATGCTCTGTATGCCTCTAGCAATTCAGATCTGATTGGCACATTCTTCTAGCCCATCTTATAAACCATTACCGAAGTTATGCTAATCACATTGCACTAGGTTAAGGTGGACAGGGGCCCCCTTTAGCTCGAAGCTTGAGGCTTATAATCGCATACATTTTGTGCTTTGCTAGTCAGCATAAGTGGATTTGACTTCAGCTCGGAGATAGAACGCCCTATACTATGATATAGGAAACTTATGGACTCTTTTCTGGTTCTCGTTCCTCTTCTTCTCCCACACAACGTCTGGCTAATAGCACATTCTCTCAAAGTCTTATTCTACTCATAATTGGAATCCCCCCAGACATCTTACCTTGGACATCATTTACGATACCGCCAAAGATACCTAGGTAGATTCATCATCTTCGGCACTTCTTGACTTCTCTCGAAGCGATTCATTTTCAAAACAGCCGTGGACGCGCAATCAGTATTCAAGATGGTTGGTACAAAAGAGTATTTCCTTCAAGGCCCATGGCAAACCGAATCTCGAAGAGCAACAGTCCCGCCTACACCGAATACAACGCCAATCGGGGCCTTTGCTACATTGCCTTCATCAGCTACGACATCAAATATTGCTACTATTGCACCGCTTCCATCAGTCGCAACCCAAAACGTGACCATTGCTTCGATGCCAGTTCCGCTTCCCATGCCCCAACAAAAATCACCCCCCACGAGCTCGCCCTATTCCCCCCTCTATGAATTGGCTCTAGAGGCCGTGGCAATAGCCCGTATGGCTCACAATTCTTCTGACGCAAGCGGTTCGGTCGTATCAACATCATCAAATGGCCGAGAATCCAGTGTCCCCGAGTCAACTCATCTATCGAAAAAGACAACTTATGAGAAGAGTAGAGGACAGCAGCTACGGAACAAGGATATTGGACGGAGAGCAAGATCCCCTTGCAACCATTGCGTCAATAAGCCTGATCGTTGCTGTGTGGCAATCGACCCCCAGCGTTTCGACTCGTTCAAGTGCGGCCATTGCATCTCAAACAAGGTCTCTTGCAGCTTCAATTTCGAAAATCCGGGCCTGGAATATCCTCCAGAGATGATGGGCAAGATATACGAGAAGGAAAAGATGAAGAGGGCAGGCCGGGTGAAGGCCAAGCAGGCTAACGACAAGAGAAAGGCTAAAGCCAAGGCCATTCAAGCTCATGAAACGGAACGGGCTGCTTCGGAGGTGGATACGAGACCCGAACACAACGTCGAGGAGGTAGCTTCGACGGATCACCGCGGGCAGAAGGGCTATCGTTGTCGTGGCTGGGTGACAGTCAACGATCGGAGTCAGACTTTGGCTATGGTTGGCGCATCCAACGGGCTGGTACACTAGCCAACCCACGTCAAAGCCAGCTCACTTGCTTCTCTAAACCGTTATGTCTCTTCCTTTGAAGTAAATTTGAATCGAAGTTTTATCTACAAATGTACTATCGTTTCCCATCTTCTGGGAAGTAACATGGTGATGGTATCTCTACCTCTTAGCAATAAGATCATGCATTTCGTCAATCTATCTTTTCTACCTCTAAGCCTCTAAACATGAGCCTAAGATCGTATGTGCCTCCTGGTCTTGAAATCAACGCAGGCTCTCTGTAGGAAATTCGCCTCACAAAAATATGACTATAGAGTGCATAACAATCACAGGTAAGTTATCACGCCCATTTGTTTATTTGGTAGTAACTACATGTCATACTGGGTGTCCTAGCAACGGATACCTCTAAGCTATATTTCAAGTTTAACACTCTCTAGACTCTAACCTTAGATTAGGTAGGTCTTTAGTGAAATAAGAGTTTATCCAAGTCGACTCAAATTTAAACTAAAAGTCACATGCAGTCACCAATTCTTCCTTACGTTACCCCTATTTGATCTCCTGTTGAGCCACAGCCCGTATTCCACCAGCCACCATAAGCCACACCATGTATCGTCTGTATACTGTCTAAAGCACTGTGCAAGCTTCATCGGTGATGCATGCGCAACCTGAATGGCCCAAACATCCTCTTATCTACGACTCCTCTGGCCCTGATTGAAACTGAGCGATTACATCCCGATGTGAAGTCAGATTCAGTGATTGAACATTGTAAGATCAGAGGATTCTAAGACTATTCGGTACAGCTGATCATGTACTTGAGCTGGAACGATCTGTTGGTTTAAACACATTCGTTTTATAGAGTGTACCTGGCGTGGGTATTGTGCTCTCTATGCATATACTATTCTTTTCAATATCATAAAGAATTGCCAATTTCCTATCCTGAAAATGGACAAACGCGCTGCAATTCCAGTTACTCTACCCCGAGATAACCCCACACAGAGCTACTGGCAGCTCGAACCCGACGAGATCGCCGATTTGCGCTCGACCAGCTCGCTGCCGGATAAGGCAGACACCGTCATAATTGGAAGCGGAATCACGGGAGCCGCAACAGCTTTCAATCTCCTAAGCAATGGGGCCCGTGACATTGTTATGCTGGAAGCGCGACAAGCTTGTTCGGGCGCTACGGGACGGAATGGTACCTCTCACCCCCATTTCATGGCTGACCCCCGCTGTGGCTTACCACCCGTTTCATAGGTGGACACACCAAAGCAGCGTCATATCGCTCGTTCTTGGACCACGAAGAAGAATATGGCACGGCGACAGCTGTGAAGATTGCTCGCCTTGAGCTAGCTAATATCCGTGCCGTCCATGCATTCGCAAGGGAACATGGAATTGAGTGCGATAGCAACCCCTGCGATACCGTGGACGTGGTCTACGACGCGGCGCAGTGGGGGCTAGATCAGCGCGCTGTCAAGGCGATGCAGGATGCGATGCCTGGCGATGATGCATCTGTGTACACGCTGCATAGTGCCGAAGATGTGCGGAACAAGTTCTTCTGCGGTCGCGGTGGAGATGAGGGCGTGTGCGGTGGCGTGTCGTACGAGGCGGGTAGCTTGAGCGCGTATAAATTTGCTATTGGCGTGGTTAAGCTGTGCTTGGCGAAGGGACTCAACTTGCAGACGAATACTCCTGCAATAAATCTAGAGAAGTTAGAGGGCGGTGGGTGGAAAGTCGAGACGTCTCGGGGATCAATCCAAGCAAGAAGGGTTGTTTTAGCTACGAATGGCTATACTGCGAGCATCTGGAAGAAATTCCAAGGTGTCATCGTTCCTCTCCGCGGACATGTTACTGCGCAGCGGCCTGGCTTGAATATGCCGAAGGATGGCCTGCCTGCGACGTACAGCTTCATCTACGAAGATGGCTACGATTACATGATTCCGCGGCCGAAGGGTTCAAAATTCGAGGGGGATATTGTGATCGGCGGGGCCCTCGTTAGAGCTCCTGAGGAGGGCCTCGAGGAGTACGGCACGACGGATGACACCGCTTTTAATGATGTTATCCTTCAAGCTCTTACTGACAGCCTGCCCCAGTACTTCGGAGACAATTGGGGCCAAGACCATCCCGACGGGCGCGTTCGCAAGGCCTGGACTGGTATCATGGGGTTTAGTCCAGATGGATTTCCGTTCGTTGGAGAGATGCCGGGCGAGAAAGATCTCTGGGTAGCGTCTAGCTTTCAGGGGCATGGTATGGTGCTGTGTTGGATGTGTTCTCGCGCTCTTGTCGCCATGATGGAAGGCGACGATAAGGAACTTGGTTCCTGGTTCCCGGATCAATTCAGGGTCACTGAGGAAAGGTTACGCTTGACCTTCCACGGCCGCCTGTCTTGAGAATTGAAGTTCTCAAGCTGTGGGGCTGTGCGGATTGGGATCACCCGCTTGGCGGAGAGCACGAAAGTTCATCTTTAATATGCATAACAACCTCCTTAGTTTCGGAGGGGACATTGACGTTATTAAGAAAATTATATCGAGGGATAATGAGTGATTTTGTAGAGATTTCTATTACAAGGTTTCTTACCAGAGATACAGGTACGTATTTTGATGCGTGCCTGGGCCAATCTAACGATTATCATGAAGATGGCCCGTGTACCTATGCTCTGAGCTATTAATAGGGAAAATTGAATACGACATTTAGAACTACCTATCGGATTAAACTACCGTGCTTCTGTCCACGACTTTATCTATAGCGAAACAGAAGGCGTTTACGAACCACGCCGTTTCTAGTCTCATTGCTGTCACCATCTTGACAGTTACGATTTTCAGTGAGGTTGCTGTAAGATCTCGTGCGCTGATCATGACTACGTAGAACTTTCCAGTACTCTTAACTTTTCAATGGGTAAGCACTTCGGATTTATCGTGCTTGAGCGGGACCGCGAACACGGCGATCGTATAGATTGAAGAGTTCATTGATGCTACCAAAACTCTAGAGGAGACGAGGATCGGATAGTTTTCATATTGGTTAACGCTAACTCCGTGATATTGTCTAATATCGGTTTATCGTGCCGATCTCTCTCAGTTCTAGAGCTCGCCGGTTACTCATGCGCGAAGCTTTCGTTGGGTTAACTCATCTTCGCCATTGACTGATCGTAAAAGTGACGCATATATCGTGAATATAATCGGCGCAACCGGACAGGCGAGTAAGAGTCCGCATTTAAGAGTCTATTGCCGATTGGCTCGTCTTATATCAAGTTCTGGGGAGTCTAGCTTCGCCCAACCAGCTGCCAGGGCTTTAGTATATCTTATCTGAACGGTATGGAGGTCCTGTTCCGCGATGCATATTGCCATGCGTATGTTACGCCGCAGTGTTACTGTTGCATAGTCGGTCGCACTATCGGTGTCTACCGTTGTCCGTTCGGCCCCGAGTCCGAGATTCGGGGATGAAAGTATGCTCGGTCGTTGCAGATCGTCTGATCGTCAATGCGGCCATCATTCCATATTCAATTAAATGAGCTAGCTTTGCGACGGGAAGATTTGACTGCCGAATTGTAAATGCCTAATCCGGACATAAAGGTGTGACTAATAGGCACCTTGCCATGTGTCGACGCGACGATCCATGAGTCACTGGTAGATACCTATACTTCATGTATGTTTCCTATAGGGGCAACTCATAGCATATCATCTGGGTGTAAGGTAGGGAGGTAGTCATATAGTATTGTTAGACCTACTCTACGCACTCTGGCGTGAGAGCCTTTCGGAGCATTCGCCCCTGAAGTAAATTTTCATGATAATAACTCTATTTATGTTACGTCAGGAGTAATAATAATGCCATGTGGAATGATGCATCTGCAAGCGAAAGGCGTCCTTACGGTTCGAAGGATTAATAGCATGTCATTTCACACGTGTGGTTCTGGTCACAGCAGTAGTCTGGGTGGACACGAAGGGTTACATCCGCTACTGAATAGGAGCGAGAAAATCCGACGCGTAGTTCAGCCTTAGATCTGATCTGATTGACTGGAATCCATCCTCAATACCACATAATGTTCACCTCCTCCTACCTTGCCGTCATTGCGGAGGATCGGGATCGGAGGATCGGGTCAATGCAACGGTTTATAGCCCTCGGAGATATCTCATACCTTTCTGGTTCAAAAACGTTAGGAGATGGTCTGTGATCCCCCAGCTGCTAGGAGCGCACTGGGGTCTATAGTGGTTCAGTTATGGGCCTAGAACTAGGCACACAAGAAATGAATCGATGCACCCTGCTTACAGCTTGCAGCTCGCCCTTCGGGGGCCGCACGACAGAAAAAGAGGCCGAGACGTTTCAATAGGATGAGCTGAGTACCTGTGAAACTGTTCATGTTGTTCAGACGTGCCGATGTGGGACTGCGTTTCGAGGATTATAAGACTCGTGGTGCAAGCCAGAAGCGACGTCTTGCCCAGATCTCTAGTCTCACTCTTCTAACCTGCTTTCTTAACCCCTGCTTCCATCATACGACTACGACTACGACTTAGGTTAGTAGGCATCGAGCCAAGAGCATACTACGAACCCAACTACCGACACTACGCCCAAAATGCCCCTAAAGGTCCTAATTATCGGCGCGGGTGTCTGCGGGCCGGCATTTGCAACCATGTTGCGGCGTTCCGACCCGGAGCACAATATCACGGTGTTGGAGCGCCACCCGGGGATCCGGCACAACGGATTACAAATCGACCTCCGAGCATGGGGCGTGCCCATCATGCAGCGACTCGGACTGCTCGACATAGCGAGCAAGAGATGCGTGCACGAGAACGGCATCGCCATCGTCGACTCCAAGGGCAGGAAGCACGGCGAGTTCGGCGTCAACAAGTCCCACACCGGCCAGCAGTCCTTCACTAGCGAGTTCGAGATCATGCGCGGCGACCTGGTCGAAGTGCTCTACGAGGCCAGCCTCAAGGACCCGAAGACGGGCGTGAGCGGCGAGGCGGAGAGTGAGGATGCGCCTGGTATTAGGTATAAGTTCGGCACGTGGCCGACGGCGCTGACGCAGGATGAGAAGGGCGTGGATGTGACGCTGTCGGACGGCACTACGAGGCGGTATGACCTAGTCATCGGCGCGGACGGCCAGTGGTCGCGCACGCGCCGCTTGATATTCGGCGAGGAGCAGGGGCTCAAGATGTTCAAAAGGCTGAACTTGTACGCGGCGTACTATACCATCCCCCGGGAACCCGGGGACGACGATATAGCGCGCTTCTACCACGTGGGCGCCGGCCGCGGCATCGCGGTGCGATCAGGTGATCGACCCGAGACACAAGTATACCTCATGGCGCGGACGGACTCCGAGGATGTGCAAAGAGCTGTCGAGAGGCAGCCGATAGAGACACAGAAGGCAGTCTTTGAGAAGCTATTTCAGGACGCCGGGTGGCAATGGGAGCGGTTTAGGAAGGGTCTGCGCGACTCGACCGATTTCTATGCCGACTCGTTGGGCCAGGTCAAGGCGCCCCATATTGTTAAAGGACGTGTGGCGCTTCTGGGCGACGCGGCGTGCTGCGCATCTCCTGTCACAGGTATGGGGACAACGGTGTCGTTGATCGGGTCGTGGGTGCTAGCGGGCGAGCTGGCGCGGCACAAGGGCGACGTGCAGACCGCGCTTGAGGCGTACGACGCCAATCTGCGGCCTTACATTACCGAGGCACAGAAGCTTATGCCCGGTGTCCCTTGGATCATGACAGTTGACTCAAGCTGGGCCGTCTTCCTCATCCGGCTCTTATTTGCCTTCTTCTCCTTCATCAAGGCTGACAAGATACTTTTTGCCATTTTGCCTGAGGATAAGGGAGGTATAAAGATTCCAGACTATCCCGAGACAAATATGTAATCTGAGAGGGGGATTGAATGATTGAACGATTTAACTATAAAATCTATTCAAAAGCAACCTGAAAGCCTGTATGTTGGGTTAATCGCGGTTAGCAGTACAGTGGGTGGTGCTCTTATGTATACCATGTACCTCAGGTACCTCTTTGCATTCTCGAATCGTATTTGTATACCTAATTGATAGACGAAATCCAACTCTTCATAATTGAATCTCGTATTAGCCTCAAATAGAAATTCTGTAGCACGCTGTGGTATTGTATGCCTTTTGATATCGTCGCTCTGCTTAGGCACTGCTGTGACATGCTTGATGCATGTGGGTTGCCGTGTGTCATGATTGAGCTTTTTTTTTCATTATAAAGAGGTTCAGATCTGTATCCTTGGATTGCAGCCGTAGGTATCTCGTAACTATTAAATACGTGATCTCGTTAAAGAAACATATAGTCCACTGGAAACTGGCATTTCGTGGCTTGAGATTTCTCACCATTATCTCACTTCAGCAAGTGGCTGTTGGGGCTCACACCATCAGGCCTCTTCCAGTGTACTTGGACGCCACCCCAGCTCTCCTCGCTGTAGCCTTCCTGCACCTTCTTACACATCTTGAGGCCCCATTCAGTCACACCGACCATTAAACAACTCTCAAACATAAAGGCGCAACTGCCCTTTCCGACCAAGATGGGCTTAAGCTCAGCATTGCTGGCGCCCTCGAAGCTCTTCGCATCCGGACCGTGTCCGCTCATAACATTGTGCAAGCTGGCACCGCCAGGCATGAAACCACCGTGTCCGCCTTTCTTCGCGTCGTACTCGCCAGCGATGAGACCCATGAACTCCGACATGGTATTGCGATGGTACCATGGTGGTCTGAACGTGTTCTCGGCCACCAACCATCGTGGCGGGAAGATAACGAAGTCGGCAACAGCAGTCCCGGGATGGTCTGACGGAGCTGAGAGCACTGTGAAGATGGAGGGATCTGGGTGATCATACGAGATACTCCCGATGGTGTTGAAGCGGCCTAGATCATACTTGTATGGGTAGTAGTTACCATGCCAGGCTACGACGTCAAATGGCGTATGAGCTTGCTTGGTCTGGAAAAGTGAGTTGTTAAACTTGACCGTAACAGTATATGTGTTAAGACCCTCAGAAGCAGTGGCGCCGAAATCCTCGTGGAAGCTAGCGACAGGCGCTTGGAAGTCGCGGGCGTTGGCAAGACAATTGGATCCAATTGGACCTAGTTCCGGAAGGGCAAAATGACCTTGGTATAATTCCAGAGCATATCCCCGGACTGGTCCAGAGGGTAGATGGACTTGATATTTAATCCCTCGTGGGATAACGCATATCTCCATGGGTCGGACTAGAAGCCAACCTAGCTCTGTTCTGATGTCTAGCACTCCATCCTGAGCTACAATCAAGAGATCACCATCTGCCGAGTAGAAAGCGGAATGCTCGTCCATTGATTTGCCTGCAGCGTATATGTACATGCCGATACCTTGCTTCAGCGTTGGATCACCAGCTCCGGCGACTAAACGCAGACCCGATACGAAGTCGGTCTGGTCATCGTGGTCGAATGGGTCCCATCGTAGTTGATTTGGGATATATTCAAGTTTGGCAGGGTCCGTCGGCTTGTCGGACTTGAACGGGCTGTCCGCCGCGGGAGCAAAAGGAGGATGCGCACACGACGGGAGTATGCGGTAGAGCCATGACTGCTTGTTCTCATGCCTTGGGGCCGTAAAGGCAGTTCCGGATAGCTTCTCGGCGTATAAACCGTAGGGAGGCTTCTGGGGGGAGTTCTGACCGATCGGTAGCGCACCTGGAATTGCTTCGGTCCTACATGATAATACCATAAGTCGACTATGGCTCATTTATGGTAGACTTTAGACATTGCCAACTCACTCTAAGTAAGATCCGAAGCCATTTTGGTATTTATATTTCTCGCCGAACTCGAATGTTGTGACAGGCATTGTTAGCTGTTGAAGCAATTCTATGAAAATATTCAAGGTGGATTGATATTGTAAGCTCCCTGAAGAGGATTGTAGTGAGATGGATTAAACATTGAAGCTATCAACATGTTCGCTATGGAAAACAGCTCGGGAGAGTTGGAGAAGGTTCAAATACACGGTCAACGGCAACAACCCCGGCTACTGGAGGTAAACAGAGCGGAATGGTTGGAAAGTTCACAAAAGAATTCCGATGCAGGTGTGCGGTTACTGTGATAGGCAATACGGGAAGGTTAAGGAAGGCGGAATGACGCTGAGTTTGGGGTAATGCGGAGATTCGTAGTGGATAGAGTTCCGATAATACCCAGCAATAGCCGATTTGTTGTGTTATCTTAGTAAGCAGTCATCTCATCTCATCTCTTGCTGACTTATCATTTCTCTTCAGAAAAGAAAATAGTCTCAGTTTCAACTTCCCATACCTCCCCATAGCTCACGCATCAACGCATCAACGAAAAGGGACAGTGATAAATCAGGAACTTTCGATCCAGTTAATTGAATGTTTAGCAAAAATATTTATGACTGTGGGTTACTAACACCTGTTGTTCAAAATTACAGCCTCCATCGCAAGCTAAGTGACGCGTGACAACTTTACCAGGTATTCAAAGATTCAAATCCCTCTAGCCGCCAAAGCCGCTCGCAGCTTTTCAGAGAAGCTTTGGACATGTTCCTCTCCAATCATGGTGTAATGCGCACCCCCTACCTCGTGGAAGCGAGGTTCACTTCGACAGAAGTCACTCCATTTGCTTAACTGCTTGCTCACCCACTCCTCGCGCGACGGTGCAGCTACCTTCAACGGCTCAGCGTGGAATACATCGATGACCCCTACGCTCCCGGACGGGTCGTAGTCTGTCGCCATGCTCTGTAGGCCGTACGCGACATCGGCCCACCGAGCCAGTTCTTGTGGTCCTAAACCCAGGTCATGTAGACGCGCATCATCTGCGAGCTCGAGCACCCTTGCTAAAGCCTCGCTACGGGACGCTCGGCGGTAGGGCGAGTCCTTCTCGGCCACCTCGTTCTCCGTGAATTCCTCGGTGATGAGGCCTAGAAATTGCGCCAGATGTAAAAGGCACATGTTCCAGCCGAGCTGCCGCATGCGTGTCTTGATATGCGGCGGGAGGTTGAAACTACCTAGGAAGCGCACCTCTTCGCCGGCCGCCTCGATCTTCTTAGCCATTTCAAAGGCTAACATGGTACCGTAACTATAACCTGCCAGGGCGTACGGCCCATGCGGCTGTCCGTGTCTGACAGCTCTGACGTATGTGTCGATGGCCTCGGTAATATCAGAGAAGTTAACTTGCCCAGGCTCAAAGCCCCGCGCTCGAAGGGCGTATATAGGCCGGTCATCGACTGCCATGTGCTGTGCCAGTCCTACGAACACCAACACTTCGCCGACTCCTGGGTGGACAAGCCACAGTGGCGTCTTTGAGCCAGTAGCACGTAACGTGACGACTGGGTCATATTCTGTTTCTGTCACCATATGCGGATCTGCACCAGACGCACAATTTGTGACATGGGACGAAGGGTTCAGTTTATTTAGGGCGGCGGCTAGTAATCGGATAGTATAATGTTTTATGAGCACTATGGCAGCCACTGTGGTTCCTAGTCTGGTGTCAATTCGGTTCTTCAGCCGGATTATATCCATGGATGTGAATCCAAGCTCGAAAATGGGCGTGTCGATGCCAATGGTTTCAGGATCAATACCCTTGGTTTCCGCATAGTCTTCCCGGAGGAGGGCTTCAGCATCACTCAATCTTGATTCTGCTGAGATCTGCTGCTGGTGTTGTTTGAATTGGTAGATTGTTTGGCGGTGATACTCGGCATCGTCATCGAACACTCCTGCTTCGAATAATGCCCTCATCTTAGCCCCCGAAATTTTACCTAGTGCGCTAATGGGTAGCTTTGGTAATGACTGCTCCCCCACAGGGAAGATGAAAGGTCGACAAGCCGTACTAACCATCATACACGCCTGGACGGCCAAGCTGTCAACCTCAGCAATGTCCTCGGGTTTCAAGGGCCATTCCTTAGGTACGTATGCGACGGTAATCTGCTCAGTATCCGCCCCTGGTGCCCGTGACGGAAAGCAAACGACACGGGTTGCACAGGTATCCCTAAGCATCGTTTCGAGCGACGCCTGCACATCAGCCGTAACGATTTTGACTCCATTAATGTTGATAACGTCCTTCAGGCGACCTGTCAGGCTTAGATAACCCTCACTGTCAATACTCGCCTGGTCGCCCGTGCGGAACCACCCGTCGACCGTGAAAGCCTCGGCCGTTGCGGACGGGTTACGGTAGTAGCCATCGAAAACGACAGCGCCGCGCAACTCTAGATACCCGGGCGAACTAGGAGTAGCTGGTTTACCCGTCTCGGCGTCTATGACACGCATTTCAATGCCTCGCATGCATTGTCCTAGAGATGCTACGGCTCGACCTTTCGCGATGTCATAATCGGGACAGTTGAGGTTGAAAATAGCTCCCGCGCAGGTTTCAGTCATACCGAAGCCCGTCGTGATCACGTTACGCATAGCTCCATGTCGCATAAGCAGCTCTGAGGCTGCGACGCATGTTTGGACATCGTTGGCTTCCCCTCCAGACGCAAGTACTGTCAAGTTAGATAGATCCCATCGGCCGGGTAAGGTAGTACCGCCACCACAAGTCGCGACTAGCTTCGCGAGGAAGAAATTAGGCGCAAAAGAACGGGCAACACGGTGTCGACTAAGTAGGTCCATGAATAGTTGTGGCGATGCGACGATATCAGCGGCATGGACGTGTACCTGGCTGACACCTAGCCACAATGCTTGGATATGTATCTCAACTAGGCTTGCAACGTGGTCAAGTCCAATCCAGTTGAGGAATGCACCTTCAAGATTCAATGGACGTACTGACGCTTTACCAGACACGGCCGCAAAGATCTGTTTGTGTGTGAGGCGTACAGCCTTCGCGTTCCCAGTACTACCCGATGTTAACATCAAGATTGCTGGTGGCTCAATACTCCCATTAAGGTCGTGAGTCACGCCATTGCTCGCGCCATTTTGTGATATGGAGGAGTTCGCATGAAAGTCTGACTTCTCTGTCTGGGTGCGAAGTAGAGATTCCACCGTGTGGAGTTCCAAAGTATGGCTACTACTCTCGAAGAGATGCAGGGAAGTAGCTCTGGTAATGCACATAGGCGACTCAAGTAATTGTGATAGCCCCCGAAGATGCTTGTCTCTGTGGTCATCGACGTTGCTGAGGGGCGACGAGAGCACTGGGATGGCACGCGCGAGGAGGACAGCCCAGAACCACAGGACGGTGTCCCAGTGGTCGTCTAGATGGAGGAGTATAGGGCTTCCCTCGTTAAATCTTCCTAGGGCTGCAAGTCTAAGGCTGCATTTCCTGGCTTCATCGTACAGCGTGCTATAAGGGACTCGTTTTGGGGCTGACGAGATGCTACCAAGGGAGTAGAATAACATGTCTCCCGTGGAACCTAGCTCCGCCCTGGCCTTGAGCATATCCTGAAGGCAGTCCCATGGCTGCTCATTCAGCACCCTTATGCTCGAAGCCCTGGTTTCCTCTGTAGATCGGTGCATGCTTTCTCTCTGTTGAAAGGGGAGTAAAGAGTATGATTGATAGGGGTTGCATCTGCTCTCAGGGGACCTCGGAGGAGGCTTATTGCTAATGCTGCGCATAAGCTTTTGAAAGAAAAGTTGACAGGAAATCTTTATTTCATGGCATCTTCCCACTCCGCGGTACGTCATACGATAAGCACATCTTGGCCCGAGAAAACCATGGTCCGGAGTTGGCCAACGATTCGGCTTACAGAGAGCTCGGCTTCGCCCATAGTTACCCGGATCTAGGTGATAACGCGAGAAGTCCACCGCTTCTGTTGGTGATGCCCTCTTGGAAAGTGTAGATTAGGTATGTCATCCAAATCTAGACATTGTCCGAGGAACCGAAGGATCTAATTACCTACCTACCTGCACCAAGATATTGTGCCTTGTGCAACCAACTCCAACGGTAAGATTTGACGCATACAGTCGTGCTGCCAGAAGTATCACGAAGGAATACCTCAAGCAGGTGCGCTATTTCTTCTTACTCAGATGTACTCATGCAGCGTATCGTCGATCAACGTATCACCGGCTGTCTAGGGGGTCGAGAGAGAGGACACCTAGGTGTAGGCAGGTACATTGCAATGAGTACCATGTTACAAAATAACAGCACTGTGGAAATGCTTATCTATGTGCACGATCATACTCTGCTCGCTGCTATGCTCACCCTTGGTATAGGCATTCCCAATAATATGACATCAAGTTAACAAAGGAGGAGAAGGGGGGAGCGATCCTTCCTATTAAAATCCAATAAAGTGGTTTGCCGCGTAATGGAGTAGGCCTCCGTCTGACTTGTTGCTGCAAGTGTAATATGCAACATTATCTTGTAAGAAGTGAGCATAGTCCGGTTCGCATAATATTTCAGGCATCTGCAAGTTGCTCCAGAGGTCGCCTCTATGCATACTGCTCGGATGTTGGTGATACGATGGTTCGATGGTGTTGGTGATAGAATGCATTGAACTCACGTAATGCATCCCAATTAGTTCATGATCTTAATCTATGTTTTAGGGATCATATCTGGCTTTATATCAATGAGTTGGCTTTAATAAAGCGACTCCAATTGTTCTGCTTGAGCTGAATCCTCTTAAGTCTTTTCGCTTCTACTACAGCTCTCTGACGATTACTAACAGGTCATTAACATTATCATCTACAACATGGACACAGCTATCGCATCGATCAAACAACTGGCTTCAACAGCCACTGCTGATGAACGCCGGCAAATCATTGCTACTTTGCACGACGCAGCTTACTCTTTGGAAGATAGTAATGACACCATCCATAGATTTGGCTACTTGGTGAGAAATTCTGTTCATTTCACGACTCTCAATCACTAATAAACATTACAGCATCTCCAAACTGCTGCTGTGAAAATTGGCTTCGATTTGAACCTTTTCAAATATCTTTCTGAGGCAGGGGGGCCCCTAACTTTAGATCAGATAGCACAGAAGACTGGCGCTGATAAGATGTTTCTGGGTATATAACCGCCCATTCTATAACTGGCTCGAGGCTTACAGCTGACAATGCAGTACAGGTCGGTATATGAGCTATCTAGCTTCAGTTGGGACCGTGAAACAGGTGGCCGAAAATCAATATGCCGCGAACAATGTCACCAAGAACCTTACAGAAAAGGTTGCCATAGCAGGCATTTCGCACTGGTATTCCACTCATCGAATGTCCCTTGGATGAGATCTAAGAATCTGTAGCTGACATAATACGTAGCTTTGGGACTATTGGACCTCAGTACCAGGAGCTTCCGGCGTTCCTCAAGAGGACAGCCTATAAGAATCCGTCTGATGAGATGCATACTGTGTCCCAAGACGCTTGGAAGACGCCACTCCACCACTTTGCTTGGCTCGGTACACAACCAGAAAAGTTGGGTTATTTCAATGATTATATGGCTTTCCGGCGTGAAGCTGATTTATCATGGCTCTCGGTATATCCTGTGGTTGAAGAGACCAAGGGTTGGAGCTCAGAGAAACCAGTCTATGTTAACATTGGCGGTGGCATCGGTCACCAATGCGCCCAGTTCAAAGAGAAATATCCAAACGTACCCGGCCGGGTCATTCTTCAGGACTTGGCACACTCGATCGAAAAAGCTCTCCCAACACCTGGAGTGGAGAACATGGTTCATAACTTTTTCGAACCGCAACCCATCAAAGGTCAGCCAATTATTTCCCTCCCATGTCAATATTTCGAATTGATCTTACTGATAATGAAAACATAGGCGCCAAGTTCTACTTCTTCCGTGGTGTTATGCACAATCATCCAGACCATAAGATTCGCCAAATCCTCCTTAATACCAAGGCCGCTATGACCCCCGAATCAGTCCTGCTGCTTGATGAATGGGTGCTTCCCGAGAGCGGTGTCAACGCATACGCGGCCTCCATGGATTTGACCATGATGGTAGCTTTTGCGGCCATGGAACGCTCTGAATCGCATTGGCGAGAAATCTTGGCAGATGTAGGCCTGAAGATCGTTAAGACGTATAGGTATAATCCTGTCAGCTACGAGAGCGTCATGGATGTGCGCTTGGCCTAGACTCCCTATCAAGCTGTCCAGTAGTCATAGGTTCTCACAGAACGACGCGTCTCGCGTATAGGCGAGGGTGAGATTTTAGTTCGAATTGTGGTGGCGATTATGATATTCTACAGAATAGTGCAATATTGCTCAGATGAAAATGAAAATGATAAGGTCCTGCATTACTTTTCGTTTTCAATCGGGATATACGTAGAAAATTATGACGTATGCGTAAGTTAAGACCTACATGCGGCTTAACCATGGCCGATAAATTGATGTTGGTTTAGGTAGTTCAATAGAAAAAGGGGTATGGGATTAGGTAATCAGGGGCTCATTAGTAAGCAACCGCGTTGGTCGTATTAGGTAATCATATAGACCTTGGTTAGGTGTTGGTGTGGTAACTCGTCTCACCAGAAGGATTGCATCGCGGCATGCATGCAGGACCGGTCACTGCTTGGATTGCGTCGATAAAACGGCGGAATACATCTATCTCATATCTCATAGGCCCGGACCAGGTAAAGGTGTGTTACCAAAATCTCACTCTTGAGAAATCACGCATGTACTATGAGAACCAACAATCCAAGACGTATGTGTGATTCATCAAGAACCAACCGTGGTTGGTGACGCGCAATTTGCTTACCTTCGCTTTAAGAGGATGGAGAGGTTATCTGACCTGAACAATACGATTGATTATGTCGGCATAGATTCCCAGTCTCTTTTTTCTCACTCATGTAGACACTTGGCACTTAGTTCTTCATAGCTATATGGAATACCATCACTGAGTCTGAGCTCTCGATGCCTATCTTATTTGATCTAGATGAGATGAACCTGGATTTGTCAAAAATAGATCTATGTAAATTTGAGATTTCCCCTGGTGTAATTGATGATAGATGGACTTTGAAGCTTAAGAATGTTTACATGGGAATAAATCTAAGGGGGATATATGCTCGGGCGCGGGTGCATTAAGGGTGTAGATGTAGCTTCAACAATTAGACATTCCACACGACCTCCATGATTGCCAAATTAGATTCTGGTTTCAAAACCCTTTGAAGCACAAATCTTGGATCCGCCTCGGCAAGCAAGTCTTTCCACTCTTGCAGAGTTCTCTCGCGTGCATTAAAGAACGATCCCATATTAAGATCCATAGCTCTATTGCTCATTCCATCAGAAGTGTTCACCTATGCTTTATTTGGGAGTGTAACGACGTACCTTAGGTCCCTTTCTTTCCATAGGGGTAAGACACCTGAATCTGGCATGCATGCATCTTGGATCAAGATCTTTGCGCCAGATTTTAATGACGGAATTTGTGCCCTGAGGATCAGTACAGAATATTTATCGGACCAGTTGTGGAAGACCATACGGAAGTAATACACGTCTGCCACAACTGTCTGTTGCGTGAAGAGCTCGTGTTCCATGAACTGTACTCGTCCTTTGAGGTGATCCGGCACGAGGGATTCTGCACCCTCGACTACCTTGCCCATGTCCTGAACAATGAACTTGATATCGCTGAAGTGCTTTGCTAACTCTAAAGCAATATGGCCTTGTGATCCACCCACATCGACAACGAGGGCCTTACCCAACGAAGCCCAATCATAGTCCTTGACGACTTCTGAGGTCTCATATCCTGGAAGGAAAGCCATCGCTTTCATGGCACCGGCAAACTGCAATGCCCGTGGAGGATCATCACTGAGCACCTCATAGATGGAGCTCTCGGTATTATTTGCGAGAGCAAAGGCCTAGAGCTACCAGTTAGCGTGACTAGGTAGGTATGTTATAAGTAAAATTGTCGAATCTAATGGTAAATACGAAAATAGCCCATTGAGATTCTCGGGATCAGCAATACTTACAGTTTCGTTTGGCTCTTGGGATCCTGGCCATTTCTGCAGGGCATCCACCATCTGGTGGAGATATTCGCATTAGTATCAATATGCGTCACCAATTCGCCCCTATTAATCCAAGTTGAAACTCACCCTCACAGAGGACATCCATGACTCTTCCGCGCCGCAATTTACCCAGGCGTTGACGGAAGGAATGGTGAGAAATTTCGAGGCTTTTGTGTGGGCTACCATACCAGGCTCAGGCTCTCGAAAGATGCGCATCGCCATAGCATGTCTCAGGAGGCGTCGGACCATCCTCTCCTCCAGACCTGTTTGTCTAGCAATCTCCTTAAATGAAGTCTGTCCTCCAGCAGGGACCATATTGGCGATATTGAAGCGACTGATTGCTTGAATGCTGACATCATTGTTGGTCTAAGGACTTTTAGCTTGAAATGCCATCTTCCGAATTATCTAGCGGATCACTCACGGCGCTAAACTTGAAGATCAACGGCAAAGGCTCTAGAAGTAACTCATGTAGCTCGGCTGTAGCATCAAGCAGGGCATCTTGAACGGCAGATGCCTCGGCGGGGAGAGAGGTTGGATTGTCTTCATCGAATGATGGGGATGGGAGTCCATGAGCAGATAGGACATTTTCCAACTTTGCGACTGAGTTGCTGATGGTAGCTGCCAACGTGACTATACGTGAATTAGACGACATACTGAAGAAGCAGAAAATGAAATACAGGGGTAGCTAGAATGATGTAAAACATAGACTGACTGGATAACAATTGAAATCGAGTTCGGAGTGATCTGCCGAGCCATAATAACCAAGCGCAAATATCAAAGAATGGTTAGTGTTCCCTCATTTGAAATCCTTCTACTCCTTCTACTCAGATGTGGGGTTCCGTGACCGAGAAGATGGGATAATCTCACTATTTGTCCGAAGGCAGCGATATCACCATAGGTCTAGTTATCTGACGGTTGGGTGAGCATTTGTATTCTCCGACGCCGCTGGAACATCTGACACCGAGCATAGGATTCAGAACTGGTGACCCAAACGGAGACGGGGATGGTGTTGGGGGTGCGAGTGCTGCTCTTTACGTTGCAATAAAACATTCATTCACTCCAGGGTCCAAAATGTAACGTAAGTGGTATTATTTCGATACGCCTTACTAAAGGGCCCTGACACAATATACATACTTCTCCAGTTAGATACTCACGTCCGGGTTAGCTGGCCTCTTACACTGAATAACGTTTCAAACTAATACTTAAGGGGACCTCAATAACAGCTACTAATATTGAATACGGGAGTTTTGCGATTATCGTTTATTTAGTTAACTGTAGATGAAGTGGTTCCGTTACCTGAGGAGTAGGTTGACTGCTTGGCCCCCATAAGCCAAATTAACAATTTTGGAAGGAGTTGGTATTGCATGCGGCGCAATATGCAGTAAGCCTCAAAACCAAACTAACATCCGGGCTTCTTTTTATTAGTTTTTTATGTTATATGCATCGTTATTTGGATAGTCTCGGTCCATAACGGACTGATACGAAGGGTCTGCGAAGGCACAGTCCAGGAATGGTAAAATGAACTATCAGTAAGTCCTACGTAATGTACAGACTTGCACCAACAATATCCCAATTCATATTCTAGATTGGATACCCCTGTGTCTTTCTATATCCATATAACAGTGTGTCAAGACCACATTCCGTTCGTAAGACCTATCTGACTCGGCTTGAGCTGACATCGCCGGGCCGACCCAGACTTCCACTCGGAGTCGACATCATGGTTATCGGTAGAGATAGCATGTGGCGGCACGTTACATTAGGTCTTGTGATTATTTTCAATAAATATATTAGTGTTAATATGGTCTGAGACCAATATTCTCTTCCCATTGTCAAGCTGTCAATGTAACTACGCCGCCTATGCACATATGGTACTATAACGTAGACCAGGATGGTGCGATTCGGAGTCGTGGTGAGTGCTGGTGGCGGAGAGTAAATTTACCCCGTCCTAAGATTCGAGAGCCCGTAATATGCGTAGTATTTCTTTTCCTTGATCGGAGGTGGGAGAAAGGTAGATTATGCCCACACTGTTTAGATGACTTTATACTGCGTGAATCAGGTGGATAATCGTTTTCCGACTCTCGGTAATAGCCAGACTGAGACACGCTTTCATCTTCGAAAGGTCTGGTATGGTTGATTTGTAGAACCTATCGATGGCATACGATTATGCATGCTAATTCTCCTTGTCGTCTTCACATCGAAACTCTAATTATTTAGTAAGAAGGCTTAGTGGGTGTATTAAAAATTATATTGATAGTCTATCAGACAGGATAACTGCCCAGGAACACGCTAACTACCTAGGTAAAGACAGGTATAATGGGACGATTTACACTCCCACTTTGAGATAGTCCTTTGTCAAAGAAACTTACAAAGGTTGCGAGTTATACGGTCCCATTTGAAGTTTGAACAATGATTACGTTTCAATTTATCGCCTAGAATAAATACATCCTACTTAATCTACCAAGTTCTCCAACATTTTCTCGTCTTTGCTTTTTAAGTATCTGTACAGTCTCGATTATCTCCACTCTCATATTGCCACGCCCTAGGTGCTATCGGCTTGTAAGGAATTGATGGGGAGTTCCTGGCTTTGTATGACCGGTTTCCGCCATGTAAAGATACCCACCAGGAAGAATATAGAAACGTAAAGAGTACCGCAGAATATGCTCACTCCGAGATAACTTGCCGGAGATTCTAGTATGGCCCCTGCGATAGGAGGACCTATGAGGAATCCAACTCCCTGAAACCCTTCGATTAATCCAATGCGGGCTCCGAAGACACTCAGCTCTGGCCGGATTTCTCGGACGGACGGGGGAATCAGTGATATTAACCCCCCAACGAGGGCGCCATATAAGATGACAAGAGCAATTGTGCCTGCTAGACCGTCCACTATGCACCAACAGTACAGAAGAATGCTTGATGCTAAGACGCAGTATTGCCATATTTTCAGCGGCTTGAAGCGCCCGGCTATCCAGCCAAAGAATAATCGACCGGCGAGCGATGATGCATTCATTCCAGCAAGCAGAGAGCCCCCTACCCCTGGAGAGAGGCTTAGCCTGTCTTGAACAAAAATGGGTATGAAGTAGAATGGAACATCAATTGTTGTGTTGAGGAGGAGGGCAGCGGTACCGAACAGGAGAAGTTTCCAATCGCGCAATAATTGCCAATTGAAGGTCACGGACGTTGGCTCAGCCCCTAGAGTTTCCCGCGGCCTAATGAGGAAACAAGATATAAGCAGGAGGCAAGCGTTTATAATAGCAAAAACGCGGCACGTCCCCTCAAACTTGACGCTATTTTGCAATTGGTGAAATAGTACAGGATATAAAATCCCCCCTATGCTTGACCCCGACATAGCGATTGCAGTAGCAAGGGGAGCATTTGTCGAAAAGTAATTTTGAATGTTAGCTTGAGCTGGTACGTATAAAAGGCCGCTACCGAGTCCTATGGCTACACCAGAGAGGAAGATCCACGAATATTCCTTCGCGAAACTTCTGCCCAGTAGGCCAAGAATATTCAACGCAGTGCCGACGAACATAAGAGGTCTAATGTAGCCTTTGTCGTAGAGAGGGCCGCTGACCATTCCGATTATGCTCAAGAGAAATCCTTCGGTAGTACCGATCCATGAGATGTTGGAGGAGGAATATGATTCGAGAAGGTTGTATGAGTAGTAGGATTGGAACACGCCGAAAGAGTTACTAAATCCCAGTGTACAGAAATTCATGAAGAAAGATGCTATAACCTGGCTCCATGCTAACCAGCGACCTTTGTGCTCTGACATGACCGGCTTGTCTTCACTTTCACAGAAGACGGTGAAAGAGACGTTGCTGAGATCTTTGCTCCTGACATGGTCTATAATAATCGGGGACCTCATGATGATTTAAGTATTATATACTTCATCAAACAACGTCTGTTGTCACAAGCAAACGAGCTTATTCACAGATAGTTGTCTTGTTCTTTCACAAGGATCCTTTCTATGTACTGAATAAGATATGTTATCACATAACCCTACGTAGGAGATCTTGCTTACCTTGAAGAATTCTGAGAAAGACCTTTGGCATTTACAGTTCTGCAATGCTTTACAACTAAGATGAGTTCCCAGCGAGAAAATTCGAGACTGGCCTTGCTATTAATTAGGTAGGCATTTGTGCTTCATGCATCGAGGGCAAAACGATTTGTTGGAGTCCCACTATAAATAAAGAGCATATGGTTCTGTTATGGAAGCCCTGACATACTGAAAGCTAGGGATAATAGGGGCCGCAGCAGCACATGAAAGGAGGCGTATAACCACCAAGCACGTAAGCCACTGCAGTTTCTAATTTCAAAGCAACACTATGGTATAAGCGATACTTATTACCAATAGTATTCCTTATAGTGGATGTAACCGCCGGTCTTCAACTTGATCACACCTTTCTATAGTAGAAGAGCTAGTTCGTAACTCATGATCTACTCCATATCTCTACCTAGAGGTAGGTACTTAGACCCAATCTAGGAGGTACCTAAGCACATTAACTATTTTTATATAATTGTAATCTTTTGTGCCTGGCCTATACTCTCTTGAAATGCATCTATGGCACACATATGCTGGCACATATGACGAAACTCCACTAAGCGTTCCCGATAAGATTGCCAACTCGGGTTCAGCCATTTGAGAGTGGCGATCCTGGATTGAACTTTGCTGTTGAAAGCTTCAGTTCCAAGGGTAATTAGGGGATCGCTATGGTGGTGTCCCGAGTTTTCATCCTCGCTTCTGATAAAATCTGTGTATATCCTCCCGGCTTGAACACGCTCGGCCGAGCTTAACTGCTCTGTCTCCTTTTTGAGAACTACCCCTGGAATTGAACGGTTGAAAAGATTCGGTTCGAACTCCAATTGCTGCGCGAGATCGACCGTGGACCTCTCCAACGCTGATACTAGTGCAGATAGAGAAGCGGAGTATTCCGGAAGACCAAGTCTCATGGCAGTTTGCGGCTCTATGCCGTGGGCATAGGTACCTTGGGAACATTTATGGCTGACCGAGGGCGCCGTATCAGATCGGCCACACGCCGTGTATCTCAGGCTGTCCTTCTCAATAGATGCAAGAATTTTCGCGATTTGATTCCAGTCGGATCGCATTTGCTCCATGTCCTCGATAGACTTCATACAAGCCTCGATAGCATCAATAGCTTGCCACGTCGTAGGGCAAGACCAGAACCTCAGCTGTTCTGTCAGCATATTGCATGCAGTTTTGATCTCGTCATGGATAACAGCTCCGTGTATAGACGTCCTCCAGCCGGAAGTCGTCTTCCATATTTCTGAGATGCCCATTTCATCAGTAAGGTACCCGTTCATGGAGCTCATTTGTAAATCTTGTAAACGCGCGCCTTGTCCTTCTATATAGGACACAACGAACTTTCCAAGGGAGCTCTGCAGCAAGTCATCCAAGAATTGTAGAAAAGATCTATCCAATCCGTAGGACGCGCAGAGGATATTGCCATTAGAGCCCATACCGAAGATATCTACATCTACCATATGACGTCCGCCTATGAGACTCGTGGTTCCGAATTTATATATGTAGGGCTCCCCCGGTACGGTCCTTACAAGGCCTTGGCGAAATCCCACGCGACAGTCACCGAGAAGACTATAACAGTTGCTGAGAGGATCCCGCCGCATGTGCAAATATGACGTATTGCCCGGAATATACACTACGGCATCAAGTTCCATGTTCACCAACTCCTCCGTCTCCACTAACCACTCGAAGTCGTTCTCAATGCCCGGGAAGGATAATATTCGGCTGAACTCATAGGTGCTGACTTGGTGGAACGATTTAAGGCTCGTAACAATATTGCTCTCTATGTTCAACGCTCCGGTGTTTGGATCAACTCCGGGCTGCTCGTTGAAAGGTTTTCCGTCATTGCCGCCTTCCAATTGCTTTGATATATAGCGAATAAGCAGAGATTTCTCCTGGTTTGTTGTGAACAAAGTCCATGAGGTTTCGCCGCTCTGGAGCCATATAGTATTATCGACCTCGTTCCAGGTATCTATGGACTGCTTGGAATAATGTAATCTGAAGTGGGAATAGTCTTCGTAGTAGAAGGGATTGAAATGCACTCTTTTCCTTTCCCGGTTTTCTTTCACTTCACCATGTGTTTTGGCCGGGGGTATCAATTGACCCATGAAGTCATCGTCATCATTAGTGATCTTCGGTGCGCGGTAGATAGACCAATCAGGTACCCATGTAGGCAATAATCCAGAGCGGCCCTTCGGGTATGAAAGGATCTCGGTTCTCTTGTGGCGGAGTATGAGATATGATGCAATGCCAATGTAAACCTGCTCTGTAGATAGGCAATAATCTGGGATTAACCCTTCGAAGATACCGTCACGTAGGAGGCCGAGCACGGCGAACACACTGTCTCTGGGATCCGAAGCAGCGCAGTTGGATGTGGCATCTAGTAGCTGTAGAAGCCCCTCCGGCTGCGTCGTCATACTAGTTCCCTCTTGAGCATACTGCATGAGCCACGGCACGGCCCGAATGTAGCGGTAGGGGACCCCTATCTCGCTAAGTGCCGCCCAGGATACGCCCTTGTCTCCACAGTAGAGGGTAAGCCTATTCGCCATTGCAATCTCCTGTATAACCCATATGCGGAAGAAGTAGCGTCTTTCGAAGAGATGTTTTAGACCAAGCTTCTGGGCATCGTTAAATAAGAAATCGAGTTTACGAGGCATGTTTAATTGAGAAAGGCGGTTTAATGCGTCCATTGCGTCGTCGCTGTGGTCGGCAGCAGGACCTAGATATACTATCACCTGCGAAGCTTTCGAGTAGATTTCCCGCATGACGGAGACTTGGTGGGTTCGTTCGCGGGGGTCTTGTTGGTTTATGCAGATCGAGTCAATCCATACACTCATGTGGCCTTTAGAGAGGAGAAGCCGCAAGGCTAAATCGCAGTTGACGGTGATGGGAATTATATCCCAGTATGGGCCAATGAATATGAATTTCGGCTTGGTATTGTTGCCTGTTTCTCCCGCCCAAGTGTATGATAAGGCTTCAAAGGCAGGGCAGTAGACCAAGTCGACTAGGTCTAATTCGCCGTGCAAATGTCCACTCGAAGACAGAGAAGAAAGTCTTAGGAGCCGAATATCATATTTATGACCCAATGGAGGATAAAAACTACCATCAAGGTTAGGGGATCTGTTGGGCGTGTCTCCTTTCATGTATGATTCGCCCGAGTTCCGCATGTCAGGCTGGTGAATGTTGGTGTTGATGTTCCTCGGAGTATGTTGAGAATTGTCTGTATTGCGAACTCCTTCTACCCAGTATTGAATCGATAAGGGCCATTGAAGTCCAAGAGAATGTTGGTGGTCATCCTTGGGAGCTGACAAGACTGAATCGCAGCTTAACTGGGGATTGGGTGGCTCCGCGATTGTGTCACAGCTGGAGCAGAATACCACGTCGTCAACTACGCTTATATCTGGCTTCCGGCATGCTCGCCGGTGCCAACGATACATCCTGGCAGTAATAAGCGTGATGAATCTTCGAGAAGTAAAGCTAAATAGACCGACCAGCTGCAGTGGCTTCTGTAAGATGTATGAAAACACTGAAAAACTTCGAGCATGCAAGCATGTATGAAGAATTGGATGTTTTTCATCCTATACGTGAATTGAGGCTTTGACGTGGAGGGCTCTACACCACAACCCGAATAAGATATGGATTATTGGCCAATGAAAAGAGGCATTGGTGTCTGCACCGCCGCAAAGTCCTGCAATCATATCCCAGAAGTTGCGTGATCGTTGTTAGCTCGGAACCGCCACAAAGTGTGTAGGTAGCCACGGGGGCTGTGTTATTATTATTAGCTGTTAGTATGCAAGGCAGGACAGGCAGCATGATGCGGAGGCAACTCGTTTCGTAGATTACGTTTGATCAGAAGGAAATTCGTACATGTTGTTACCCAAATAATACATGAAACATAACCCGCTAACTCCCTCATACCTATCTAGCAAAGTACCTAACATATCATTACTTCTCATATAGCTTAAACCAATCGGCCAACGTGATTTCGTAGGTATCCAATATCCGTTCATTGCTCATCACAACGCTGCGACAACACCGACGAAGCCAGCCGCTACCGCAGCCGCAGCTGCGACAACATAACCAGTCTCGCGCGGCGCAGCTCCCGCTGGAGAAACGGACGAAGACACAGCGGCGGACGTTTCGGAAGAGCTCGACGTCGCTGTCGTAGAGGTATCGGATCCAGTGGGAGTGGGAGAAGCGGTGCTGTCAGTGACACTGATGACAGTGTCGGTCTGAATGGAGAGCACTCCAGATGTGTCGGTCTGGATAGACATCACCCCCGTCGTACCCTGATCAGTCACAGATGTCAAGGACTGAACAGGGCCACCGGGATTCGATGACTGAGCGGATGCCAGACCGCTGCTTGCGAAGATGAAGGCGAGAGCGAGTTTTGCGTGCATGATGATTTGTGTTGGCTAGGTAGTTTATCGAGTATGCTATCTAGTAACTTGGATTTTGTGTTGAGAATGTGGCCGACTTTGATTGATATTGCTGAAAGCTGTCAAGTCTGAAGATAGCTTCAAATAGTCCCCTGATTGAGATATTGGATGCAACTGTGGAGGGGCGATTGTGGGGAAGATATAGCCAATGCCGACCAGGCAGCCAGCTAAATCCTTTGTTGCCATTAGCATGACGTCGCCGTAGCTTGGGGCCCCCTAGTTTCTCCACGGTTTGCGATTGTAGTAGCACAACGACATAATAGGATGGAGGTTCAGAGGGTAACACAAAATGATTCGTCAGCTCATGAGTTCTGGAATCTAAGAGGTCGCCTCGGACCGTATTGAGGTAGCATCGATTTTAAGGAACTGCCATCAACAGCTTAAGCTATGCTCATCAACCCTTGAATTATCAATTTCGCACAACATTTGACGTAAGAGCGGTGGAACACGGACGGTTAAACTAATATTAATCTGGAAGCTCTTAACCTGAAACTTGAGCTTAACCCCAGCATCTTCGATATCAAGTGACCAACATCGCCGATCCACAGCGGGACTATGTGCTAGAGCCAGCCACGAATTAAGCTCCTACAGGGGCAGAAGGGGGTACCTATGTCGCAATGCCGTTGGAGAAAACGAAATGTTACTGGATGAAATTCTCTTTACCGCGCCGTATAATATTTACCAGGTACCAGGTTTATCAAACGGATAGGCGAGCATTTTGCCTCACATTGTTTCCTCCCTTTCCGTACATAGTCCAAGAATTCATATCGAGATGGTATTCTTTCGGTAGCTCCGCACTGAGCACTTCTCGCGTCGTGCCACGATATTTAGCCATCTCGCCTGCGAACGCGTTTTAATACAGAAGACAAGCTCTCGCCGTCGCCATGGAACTCATCCACTCCCCGTAACCGCTTCAGACCGGCGACTTGTTTATTCAGCACATATTCGTCGTTCGTGGGCTTGCGATTCACCACTTCGTCTATGCACAGGCGCGCGATCGAAACCAACACGCGAAATGCCTTAGCCGTGAGCTCGACTTCCTTCTTGGTGAGCGCGTACGCGTCCGTCGGGTCCGTCGAATACGCCCCCTCGTCGATGGAGAAAATAGGGGCATCTGAGCGGCCGGTTAGCGTATACGAGCCCGATAGTGTTGACGGCCGTAGCAGAAGCGATGGGTTCCTAGGTCCGCCGGGCTGTTAAATGCCGTGTTGATGTTGTGTGTTACGCAGTCCGGCTTGCCGACGGGGTCTGCGGTCACTACTAGGTGGATGACTGCGTCGCAGTCCTCGAAGGCTTTGAGAGTCGCGTCTTATTGTTGATGTTTGCCAGGCGCATCTACAAGTTGGGCCTCCCGTCGTGTTCTGTCTTCATGCAGCCTTCCTAGCTACCTACCTAGCTTCACCATTTCACCGCCCAGCGTGCGGCGCCAAGTTACCTAGGTATATTTTACGCCTATTTCCGTCGGGACCTAGGGCTGCTAGGGTTTGGCGGAATTGGATCATTCCTGACACACCGGCTACGTTAGCCCTTGAGTCCTATGTATCCGGCCACTGGATTATGACATTGCTGGGTACCCATGGTACGATTTTTCAGCAGTACTACTCTAGAAGATCAAGCTATATTTTAAGACAATAGCATCAGAGAAAACTCCCGTCAAATTAAGGTGTCGTCGCGGAGATAAAATGGCGATAACTGTGTAAGAGCCCCCATCTGCATAGCGGCTAGGGTAGTATTGTCTGACGTTACAGCGATCTATAAGAACTAAGCCTCCCGTAGCGTAGTAGTGCGGATAGTACGCGTACTTTTTACGGTAAAACTCGTAAACCTTTCCTCATTGGGGTTATTCCATATCTCGCTGTCGCCTTCACATAACGCTTTTCTCAGCAACGCCTTGACAATTGCCATCTCATTCCTAATATTGCTGCTATCAATTTGAACAGCGTGGTCAACATGTCTTTCTTTTATAAATACCGGTATGCCACTCCTTTGGCTGGGTGCCATCCTGAATCGACATCAACCATGCGACTTAGGAATAGCCCTTATATTTCACAATGGTTTTATATCAGAAGTCTGTCGTTTATCTTCTAATTATCGTTACTCCGTTCTTTCTTACCGCTGCAGCTTTTACACCTTCGTGCGATCCAACATTCAACACAGGTTTCGGGCTAGGTGCACACACGCTGCCACCAGCAAGCAATGTTTCCACCGCTGACCCAACTGGGCCATATCAGGTCGGAGTGCGTTTTGAGACCTATTGCTTCGAGGGACACGGCGTTACCCTGAACTATTGGTATCCTGCTCTTCCAAAGGCCGGATCAAATCCTTACGTTTCCGCCGGTGGTATTGTTGGCAAGGCAGTCAAGGACGCACCTGTAGACTCGTCAGGAGGTCCTTACCCCTTAATCCTATTCTCTCCCGGACTTGCAGCCGTTGATGACGGCTACTACTTCTACACGCAGAATTTCGCCAGCAACGGCTACGTTGTTGCTAGTGTCCAGCATCTCGATGCTCGGAACGCGAACGTTACTTCTAAGAAGTTCACATTGGCGCTAGCAGCAATTGACGCGGAGGCAGGGAACACGATAGATGCTGTAATTGAGGAGTACACCGATTTCTTCCGGGAGACGCAGTTCGCGCTCACCTATCGGCCTCAAGAGATTAGGTTTGCCCTCGACCAAGCAATCCAGTCAACAGCTAATGAATCGTCTCCGTTCAACGGTATCATCGACACCAACAATATCGGAATGAGTGGACACTCTCTTGGTGGATTCTACACTAACATTGTCGGTGGTGGGATGCCTATCTATTGCGACTACCCCATGACGCCAATACAGCGAAATCCGTACTACCCTATCCTCTCCGAAGTTAGTCCTTGTGCGTTCCCAGCACGTCAGAACTTGTCGGGTCCCTTTGCTCTCCACGACTCTCGAATCAAAGCCATCATTCCACTTGCGGCACCTACCTTTCTGACTAGGTCGCAACTAGCCCGAAGCGCGGCCCAGATGAAGGTTCCAATGATGACTATCACCGGAGACAATAGGATATCTGAGACGACCTCTTGGGTCCAACATGATATCTACGAGAACGCGGCCGGTCCCAGCTACTGGGTTAAAATTAAGGGCACCAACCACTACTTGGTCGCCGACTCCTACGGTCTAAACCCTGTCCTATCTGCAAACATGTCGCCGAAGGACAAGGCAAATTTCCTTGATAAGGCCGCCGTCTATATGGTATACTCCACTGCATTTTTCGACTACTACATCAAGGGCAATAAGACTGCTTACACCGCATTGCACACTATTTCTTCGTCATATGTAAAGGAGCTTAGCTCGCGTAATTATAAATAATTATTGATATAGCTCATATTTCGTCTCCCTGTTGGGCTTGAGGGGAGGAATCTGGCAGATTGGGGTGCCATCAAACCTGGCAACTGCATAACCACCTAGCTTTACTCCACGATAATCTAAGAGCGACTGTATGGTGATCTTGGCATCAATCCCGCAACCCATCACTGTCGGATTTCTACATTTAGTATATCGCCGATGACCCCCCGCGAAACTGTACGATCGGCTTGCCGATTCTATACAGAGAAGCATTAGAATCGTTACGAGTTAAGGGGAACTGAGGCTCTGCGGAAACATTCGGTCTTACAAGAGACACGGGAAGCAACCTCCTCTCCGCGACCCCACTCGTTGAGGTGTAGAGAAACGTTCTCTGATAGGTGGGAGGGAGACGACGACTATGCAGTTATTTGATCTGATCACTGATACTAGAGTCAATCCATGGCACCCGCAGTTCACGCCGTCACATTGTTGCGTAGTTTGATAGTCATCCTAGACATCCTTGAAATGAATCCTACCAATTGGCACTGTGCAAGTGATTCGCTCGACGAGTATAAGGAGGGCCAAATCTACCAAAGGGAATCGATATCACGATCCGAGCCTTTCTTCATGACCACAGGCTAATTACATAGAAACCAATACCGTTTACTCATATCATTCAATTTATCCAAGCATCAGACACAATGGCTCCTACAGCAGATGTCATGTTCCCCACCGACATTCGGAGTCTGAGGAACCCGGATCTAGTCGAAGAATACTATTCACCTGGCTTGAGAAACCGATTTC
The DNA here is from genome assembly GCA_023628415.1 of Hypoxylon sp. PDH2405. NCBI lineage: Eukaryota > Fungi > Ascomycota > Sordariomycetes > Xylariales > Hypoxylaceae > Hypoxylon > Hypoxylon sp. PDH2405. The sequence goes on along the minus strand of JAMAKT010000062.1, from coordinate 149,344 downwards.
ACATGGACGGCTTGAGATTAGCCGAAAGTAAAACTACTCGGCCTCAGTATGCAGATATTTCTTACGAAGTTGATGAGGATAAGTACAACGCCAGAACAAAGGTTCGCCTTCAGGCAGGGGGGCTTGAAACTGAGGTCCCAGAGGACTGGCCTACGAAGCTAGAAGGACCTTTGGTCTGGGATCACTCGACTTTCAAGGATGAGTCCGAGTACATCTACTACTTGACCGATGAGGATAAGGAGGAGATCAACCAGGCATTGGCTTTCTTCAAAGGTACCTATACCTACCCGTAAAGTTAACCTTAGAAACTATTAGTTGCTGAAACTTCATTAGATCAAGGACTTAACGGAGAAGCTATTACTAGGGCGACCTTCCCTTTGCCTCAGCTCGGCAAGCACCTTGATCAGATCTGCCAGGATGTGTATCATGGGCGGGGATTTGCTATCATCCGGGGTCTTGACCCCGAGGCGTATTCCTTGGAAGATCTTACGCTTGTCTACCTTGGGGTATCCAGCTACATTGCTGAGCGCCGTGGGAAGCAAGATCAGAGGGGCTCGATGCTCCGTATGTTCAATACCGACTCAATGTCAGTACTCAGGTCCGCTAACGTTGCACAGTCCATGTAATCAAACGCAACGAGACAGATGACCAATATGGCGAAGATAAGGTATACACTTCAAGGACAATACCTATTCGTAGCTACTAACTCTGATAATCCAGCCTTTCCATACAGACACCGTCACGGATACACTCTGCCTCTTTACTCGGAGCCTTGCGGTCGAGGGAGGGCAAAGCATCTTGACGTCTTCTTGGACGGTGTACAACGAGCTTGCTGCCACGCGACCGGACTTGATTCACGTCTTAGCGAAGCCTGACTGGCCATTTGATACGTAAGCAAAAAAGCTACTCCAGCTTCGCCCCATGTTCTGACTTTAGTGTGTAGGTTCAGCCGAGACCCACCGTACTACAGACGGGCGCTCTTGTATAACTACGACAACAAGATCCTGATGTCTTTCGGCCGGCGCTTATTGGTCGGCCACCCACCGTCAGACCCTCGCTCAGCAGGAATCCCCGGTCTCACTGAAGCCCAAGCTGAAGCACTGGACGCGGTGCACTTCATTGGGAAGAAGTACGAAATCAAGACCACCATGGAAAAGGGAGACATGCGGTTCCTGAACAACATGGCCGTTCTCCACAGGCGCGAGGCATTCCGCAACGACGGCGATACTTACCGCCACCTCATCAGGCTCTGGCTACACAACGAGAAGGAGTGCTGGCGCTTGCCGCGCTGCCTCAGAGTTGCGTGGGCTAGGGTCTTCGAGGATGAGGAGAGGACCTCGTACTGGGATTTGGAGCCGCCTAAGAAAGACGGTATCATCATGCGTGTGGCTGGGTCTTGCGATTGATGCGGTTGAGCAAGCGGCCAAGGTAAATTGTGCGGTCACTATGCCAATGAGCCCTCAATCTAGCAGCTCTTGAACTTTCTTTCCAACTGTTATGTTTATACACACTAACTGACGATCCGAATGTTACGATTTTCTTTGATAGTTATGGGATACGGGGATACGTACAGCAACTCGGGGCACACCTATATAGGCTGTGAATGACATTATGAATTAACTTCACTATGATTTACATCTACTCGCTAGCAAGAATTTCGCTTATCCTATCGGGCCCGGTGTCCAAGTTTCCTGATAGATTTGAGAGATCCAATAATATGGATGGCCGGAATTATTCTCCTCTTGTATCTTACGTAGTAGTGCCTCTAAAAGATGGGTTAGGTACTTGATCCTGAAGAGGAGTTGGTGGAGCTTGTCCACCTGGGTTAGGGTTGCTTACCATTATTCTTGACCCACAGCGCGGTGCCACGCATGAATTCCACTTTCTCTTCAGTTAGATGGCCGGCTTGCATCAGTTCTTCTCGGCCCGAGGGCTCGAGCGCCAATTGAAATGGGCGGAAGCCTGTATTAATGTAGTTAAAATGAGCGAGCATGGTCTGGGCAGCGATATGATGGCTGGTGATACCATAAGGGTTGGCAAATCGTTCCTAGAAAGTGAGTTAGGAATGAGCCTCTTCGCAAGAAATACTGCTGAATGACTTACTCTAAGTCCGTACTGCCTAGCTGTTTCCTCGTCGCGCCGTGTGATCATGGCACAGCTATGCATGAGGATGAAAAGAGTGAGATAAATCGTTAGCCAATACTGCCTCTTCTTAGATGTGACTAGATCCTGCAGGTCGCGAAGGATCTTCTTGCTCAGTGGCCTAAAGATCTTCGTGTAAATGATACACTCCTTTTGGGCGATGATGACAGCAGGCATAGGCACAAGGTTGAACCATGGGCTCTTCGAGTCGCTCACGAGTTCTGCTCCTAGCTTATCATTTCCGCATATGTGGTGAACGTTGCTAGTCTTGTATATAGCAACCCAGAGGCGAAATAGGTTCTCGAGAAGCCGACGTTCCCGTGCAGTCTAAAATTGGACGAGTCAGCATCGACACCACATTGTTAGGTGAAGCTTAGACATACCTCGGCTTCGTGGACTTGCCTGAAGGCCATACAGTACGTTTTCCACAGAAAGTCATCTGCGTTCCCAATTGCTCCTATAATGTATCTTCCTACATTCTTATCAATGAATGCTTGCAGATCTTCAGCATGTTTCTCCATGTTTGCGAGAGCGTATCGAGGAACGCGATGTGTCCTCTCTTTGCCATCTGTTATCCACTTTTCCTCGACTAAGTCTCCCTCCCGAGGAATGAACTCCCTCACTTCGACAGGGTAAGGCGCATCGAGGAAAGCTTGAGATATATAGATCGTTTTAACCTCATCGGATGCCCAATCCTGAATGTCGACTATGTCCATATTCTGCCATCTCTTGCTAAAGCCTTGATACGGAGCGAGCTGTTCGCGGTATATAGTGGCGTCGGTGATGATCAGTCTAAGACAAGGCAGCTTGGATATCGTCCGATTAGACATCTCGAGACAGGTTAGACATGGTCCACCGGGGTTGGCTGGGTCAAAGCGACACTACGGAGAAGTCAGTTAGTATAGGTAGGTACCTAGGTAGGTAGTCAAGATAACTAAGAATAGGGGCAGATAGGTACCTACTCTGTTTCTTTGCATCCTGCAACGGATGCACGCATTGAGTTCCCTAGTCTGCGCAGTCATTTCTCGCAAGACTTCATTTGTGAATGCTCCACGGTGACGGCGCTTCTTATTGGATCGCTGCTCACGGAGATGCTTAACTTCATCTAAGCTACTGCTGGCTTTGATAGGGTGATCTGCCTTTACTCGACGTTTTCGCTGCCGCGTTCGCTAGTATCTGTTAGTGAAATGTTTCCAAAGCTGTAGAGATGGGCGCATGTACGCGAGGGACCTTCCACACTTTGCTCGGCCCGGGAACATTTCTATTCTCTCCCATAGGTCTCCGTTCTTGATCGGTAGCGGCTCTTAGCTCGTCATCATCTTGTGAGCTTCCCTTGCTTTCGCTTTCGACCGTAAGCTTGCCTCCAGGAATAACGAAGCCAGGCGACCGTTGGCGCATGGATAGATCTATCAAGCTAATGGTTGTCGTTTGTTGAGAAACATCCGACTGTCGCCGTGGCAACACTTGATCTTCACTAGAGGCATGATATTGATCCCCTTCATAGAAATCGATAGTGCCAGAGCTGTTGGTCCTAGATGCAGAGAGAGTACCACTATCGTTTGTAGCATTATCCACAGAGCCTTGCACCGCTGAGAAGGGTGTTCCCCCCAGAGTCTCCGTCGTGGGCTCGCTCGATACGTCTTCGAAAATATGCGGGAGGGGACTGGCCCATTGATCTCGAAGGAGCGATCGCTGAATTTCGGAGTTGATGGATATTTCGGTGGGTATATAGCTTGGTGTGGTATTAAAGGGGGAACCCGGGCTTAGTGGAAGCACGATGCCTTGCCCACTAGCTACCAGATTGATATCCCCACTGTCACCACCAATGGTAGGATCGGAAATCTCTGTGGCGGTCGACCATAGTGTTGCGGCTATGGACGAGTTGTAGGAGTCGGTCTCTTGGCTATCGAACAGCTCCGAGGCGGGATTGCCACTAGCCGTTTGTTGGGTGGGAGGATACGGTGGTACTGGAACGCCTAATCGGCGACATAAATCGCTGGTAGTGATCCCGAGAGCTTGGGCCGCCTGATGGAGTCGATGGGACGGTATATTATGGGTCTCAAGAGGGGGTTCTGCTTCCCGAGACTCGACCGGAGGCTGGTTCGGTAGATGGTCCGTCAAACCCCGCTGAGGGGCCGGGACTAGAAGTATCGTGTCAATACTATCAGACATCGGGATTATATGTCTCGGAACATATAATCGTTGAGGGTGCGTTGATTGAGATAGATTGGCGAATTCCATAGGAAAACCATAGATCCATCTGGTTATATATGATAAGAATACGAGGTAAGCATTAGCTGGATTGACGGTGAGGCTATTTGCAAGTAAATCATCGATAATAAGATGCACCACCACGGTAAGTACCTAGTCGGGCGTCGTCAGCCACCAGTTTGTCGCTGTGGCTTGCATACTCACATATAATCTCAATTCACGCAACTTGGCGATCCTTCGACTCCACGCTCATGAAAGACACAGTGCGCCATAGTCAATGCAAGTCACTGCCGTTGTAGGTGGTCTGCTTGATCTATCGATTGCAGTTGGTCAGCTGCTGCAACTCTTATCACATACATAACGCAGTCCGACCCCGCATATCAGCGGAATAACAGGGGTAGCAGGTAGGTAAGCAGAAGCCGGACAGGTACTTGCAGATATCGAGCCTCATTGGAAACTTGCTTGTACAACATTGCCCGCCGGTTATATCTTTCGTTAAAGGAAAGACTAGTGACTGGGCTTTTGGTTCCTAGATACTCATTTCAAAGTCAGCATGGAGTCAAGTAGCTTGGCAGTTGACCTCCTCTGCCGGCCGTATCTTATCCTCAAGCATGAGCGGCTGAGACAGTATTACAACAAGTACAGCGCCAAACATAATTCGATTGAATGGGCTCAATCCCGCCTGAACCCCAAAAATAGGGTCGACAGCCTCGATAACTCAGGCTCTAGATGGAGGGTCGATGGTTCAACAGCCAACGGAACGCAGTTCTTCATCGTACCCTTGGACCTACTGCCTGACCTTGAGCCGCTGCGTATAGATGTTTTCATCCGTGATCAACTTCAGCACCCCCCGAACCTGCGTGACAATTTAGACTTAAACTTTGGGGTATCAATCCAAGAAAATCGGGCGTTAGCTAAATTGGGCATTTCGCGCTACCTCTGCCGTGCTCTTGATCAACATTGTCTTCGAGATCCTTCCTTTCTGGCCCGCTATCGCCGGCTCCCCTTTGGTTCCAGGCTTTTCTTCACCAGTGTAAGCTCGAATCCTCGTGACATGGAACTCCTAGTAATTCCAACGTTCGATCTTGAAGGGGCGGCGCTCTCCGTGGAGTCGTTACAGAAGTTATGGGGTGATATCCCCAGGGAACAGTGGCCGGAGGCTGTCGATCTGTCTCATCTCCGCTTCATACGTCAGCTCCACGAGAGCATCACATTAGTACAGTTGACAGATGAAACAACGGAAGGGATGCAACTATTTGTTTTTAAGTCAAATACAGACGACTTAACATACCTGTACCATGAGTTGCGATTCTTGTTGCGGTGTCCACCTCATCCGAACATCATGCCAAGACCCGTTCGACTGGTTACTAAGAGGTCGAACTTTGGCGGCAAAGTCGGCGTATTTGGATTTTTACTACCCTATTTTCCTCGTGGATCTATTCGTGATATCTTGCCTAGAAGAGTTAGCGGTGCTTCATTGCCAATGAGTCAGAGATTGTCATTGTGCATAGAGGTGACATCTGCGCTGATACACATTAGAGAACAATGTGGAACGTTCTATTCCGACCTTCGACCAGATAATGTGCTGTTATCTAACACTGGCCATGCTATCCTCTGTGATTTTGAGCAGCGTGGAAATCATTATGAATGGTGTTCTCCCGAAACACTTCCATATCTTTACTTGGAGAACCTAAAGTCCTCTGATGGTGAAGCGAAACTCTCTAGTTTGGAGGGTTGGACTCACATCAAATCTCTCCTTGATATGGAACAACCTCCGCTACGTCATCGCTATTTGAATATTGAGGAACTCAGCTCCATAAACCGACCATGGCTTCACTTGGATCCGTTGCAACAAGAGAAGGCAATGGTGTATACGCTTGGCCTGTTCATATATGCCGTGTTTGAGGGTCTTAGTGGGATATGCAGGACCGTGTCGCATAGCTACCCGACCGAACTAAATCTCGAGTTTCCTCAGATGCGATTTACCCCGATTCAAGTGCAAAAAGTCATACGTAGTTGTACCTATGACGCTCCTGAGTGGGGAGTAAATCAACAGTCGAGAAAGAAGCCGAGTGGTGATGCGTATGGGTTGTTGAGGCATGGTGGGTATATCATACCTGCTCGTGGGCACCTCATGCGAGAGGAATCGACGGAAGAAACGATACAGAACACAATAAATGCAGCCCTGCAGTGGTGGCATGACGAAATGTCGTGGGTAGATGATGCATTGAAGAACATTGAATCCGGGGGCAATAGTTTTGATTGTGATCGCCCACATTTGACTGAGGTATTGGCTGCATTACAGGAGATAAATATCACAGACGATGAAAATGCGTGAGGCCTTAGCTTATTAGGTAGGTAAGTGATGCAACGGGAAGATGGGCTGAAGGAAATGCTCAAATATGTGTAGATGACAAGAGAAACGCTTAGACTTCTAATAGCCCTGAATAGGGGGCGAGGCCCTCCATATATAAATCAGTACTCCACGGTATACATTCGTAGGAGGTAGTTAAGGCACCCACCGTTAGGATGCGTTGCCTTGTCGGTGATTCCAAAGCCCTACTCAAACATCGTTTCCTATGTAGGTAGCCAGGAGTCTTTGTACCATGCCTAAAGGATCCCCTAGACCAATTATTGCAACAAGACTAGTGTTGTGTGTCTACCTTAGGTTCGTAGTAAGCTGCCTACCTAGCACGCAACCTAGATGTAATGAAGATGAGTGGCTTGAATACACAGCTTATGGTACATTTGCAACCTAATTCTAGATACATTCATCCGGAGCCCAATATAAGTAAATATCACAGGAGCATGGACAGAGAATGAGAGGTAGGCATGTTTGTTATATAGACCCACATTATTATCGACACATCATCTCCCGATCTCGCTCACTGATTAATTCTGGTTAATTCTATTGCCGCCCTTGATGTGGTAAGTAAGCGGAGTGTTCCATTGAATATAATGTTATGCCGTAACTGGGCTCTCTAGTATGTGCCCCCTTTTCTTGTAAGGCCTGCTATCAAGAGGGCGATTTGTATACGCCAAAGGATTTGGATGAAAGATATAGGTATTGTTATACTGGTATAACAGGCAATATAATGAACAAATCATGCAATGAAAAGTGACAATTCATGGTTGTGAATCTTTCCAAGCTTAAAACGATTGCCTCTCTTCAAATGTGATTTTGTACATGTAACCGTGAGACCCGATCTAGCTCCCTACCTTAATTTCATAAAAGGAGACCCAGTCATTGTACAAGATCAATAGTACAAAAGTACCTACTCGTACAGATACAAAATTTACCGATCCGATACCCCCACCGTCCAACAAGACACCATGTAGCTTTCCCACTTCCAGTTAAACCTTGAACCAAATAGAAAACATCCGCTACTCACTTGTCACGAAGTCGAATTTGACCCCTCGGAAACTTCTCCTGCCGGCATCCCCGAAGATGAAGTGGACACACAAGCCCCGATTCCCAAGAGCAAGTCGTCTAGGGGAGGCGGCGACTCAGATTTCGTGGGCATCGTATCGGTACTGCCCTTCTTAGACTGACGTCTCGGAAAGGTGGCTTCCGTCCGAGACGATGGCGTCCGTGCAAAATTTTGATTGGAACTTGACAAGTCGTTATGCAGCTCCTGTTGCGATATGCGGGCGTTGAGTGGAAGTTGGAAGGCTCCTGCGCAGTTCTCCTGGTCAGCAAGCATTACACAACGTACCGAAGCATCGGTACACTAATGAGACCCACCGTTGACATTTATCATATCGATGTAACGAATGCACGATCCTTGTTCTTGATTCGATTTGTGTTGCTCCATATTGTATTCTGTCGTGGAATCCAACGATATATCATATAGTTTACTTTACGTAGTAGCTTCTTATGTTACAATATTTTAACCGTGTATATAACATTTTGTGAGCTCCTCCGAACCTCTCCTGAGGTATATATAGTAGAGAAGTAGGCAGCTATCCTGATAGGTAGTTTTATTACCTAGCACTCCTAATATAACACATCTTGTTAAATCCGCCCTAAAAAGAGCCTCATTATAAGTTTTAGTAAACAAGTTTTCATCCGATGAAGATAAAACGACATCCTCATTTGCTCCATTCTGCTGACATTGCGGTGTCGGGCACATTAGGAAAACACGTATTATGATCCGGTCAAAATACCATCGCACTCTGATTGCTTTATACACTCAGGTGTTCGGGTTGGAACAGGCTATCCAGTACGTCAGATCCGGTCAGGAATTAAGATATAGTTCCAATTGGTTCGTCAGCTCCTTAGTGCGGACCTAGCTGAAGGATTCATTACTAGGCGTGCAGAATAGGGCGCTCCCATGTACATCGACGATCTGTACTCAGACATGATTTCCTAAATGGGTAATGGATCCACCCCCACCCCCACGAATAACACACCAAACCGAATATGGCTTAGTTAGATTCACCGGTCGACATCTGTAAGAATTAGGTTTGATTGGCTCTGCTCACATCGGAGTACATGAATCACGAAACTGTGCTTCTTGGGCTACGTACCTGAGTTACGCCTCACCTAACCCACAGGTAGAGTGCATCATCAACGTGCTCGAACGACTGACTCTATACTATCGCTTTGTACTCCTCGAAGATATCTCTCAAAAGTATTAATGAAGCCTAGCGTATCTCTTCGATATTCATCAGCCAGGCTATGGCTTCTTCGTCGATTTTTAGTTCCCTAGTTTCCGTCCTTCTGCCTCCCGGAGTTGACAGGTCGATGGCCTCCAGGATATCTACTATGAGTGGGGACTCTTGGCAAGATATTGCTGCTAGGAAGAGGGAGGAAACGAACGCTAAAATCAAACCCGAATGGGTACTTTCAGCATCTGTGCTTGGTGCGGCAAAGAAGAGACAAGCAATTGCCGGCGAGTTTATTGAGAGCCTCCTAGATGATGAGACCAGACATATTACGGGGTTAGATGTCCCAGAGCTGTCTAAGAACCTTGAGAATGGATCCCTCCGATCGGTCCAAGTTGTAACTGCTTTCTGCAAAAGAGCAGCATTTGCTCATCAACTCGTATGGTGTTTTATCCTTGCTTGTGTCGGAGTATGTGCTTACCATCCTGGTTATAGAATCATAATCTCTTAGAGATCGGGTTTGACCAAGCTATCGAGCGGGCCAAAGACCTGGATAAGTATTACGATACCCACCGGCAACTTATCGGGCCTCTCCACGGAATCCCTATCACCCTGAAAGACCAGTTTCATGTCAAGGGCATGGAGACAACTATGGGATATGTAGGCTGGATCGGGACCTTTGAAGGCAAAAGGGGGACAGGAAAGGAGAAGAAGGTTGAGAGTGAATTGGTCAGCGAGCTGATTCGTCTTGGCGCTGTCCCTATTGCGAAGGTCAGACACCCAGATGCTATTCTGCGCGCATAACTGACATTTAGCTTACAGACGTCTCTCGTAACTAGTCTCTGGGTCCGCGTGGAACACTTTATTTATGTTAATGCTGCCTCTAACAGATTCTTAGTCACCTGAAACAAACAATCACATCAGTGGTTACGTCTGGAATCCATACAATCAATCACTCTCTGCGGGAGGGTCCTCTGGTGGCAAGTCTGGCCCATGATTGTTCCCTATTAGAAGGCTGCGCTCACAATTTCTCTTAGGCGAGGGGGCTTTGCAGGCTCTGAGGGGAAGTATAATTGGATTCGGCACTGACATCGGTGAGTACCTAGGCTAGTCTTGTCCAGAATACTGATTCAGAGCTACAGGTGGGTCCGTGTCTATGCCGGCTTCTTACAACGGTCTGTTCTGCATTAAACCTTCATTCGGCAGGATCCCTTTCAAGGATGTTGCGAATTCGGTACTTATCATCTGGCACGATAAAATATGCATTGGTTAATGTTTTCGTCAGGGGTCAGGGCAACAAGCTATGCCAACCGTGGCAGGAATCATTGGCCATTCTGTGGCCGCCATCAATCTCGTCTTTAAATCCGTCATATCAACAGAGCCGTGGCAACGCGATCCATATGCTTTGCCAATTCCTTATCGAGACGATATTTATCGCGAAGTTCTCGAAAAACAACAATTAAACTTAGGTTTCATGGAGGATGATGGGATCGTGAGACCACATCCGCCAATCGCACGTGCGCTTCGCATGGTTAAGAAGGCGCTGGAAAACGAAGGCCATAAGGTTGCATGAACATTCGTTGAACCTATCATGAAGCTTGGAGGGAGAAATTGTCACGGCTGACAGGTTGGTAGCTAATTCCATGGAAGCAGCCATCGTCCGATGAAGCTGTGAAGATCCATGTACGCACCTCTATTATCTTGCCCCCAAATCCGAGTTGCGAATTAATCATGTGCAGTCAGCAATTGCCCGGGGCGATGGATGTCTAGATGTTTGGGAGAATCTAAAGCTCTCCGGAGAGCCACCAGTTCCAGAGATCTCGCACATTTTCCCCGACGGCAAACCTTGCACACCCATATCGTTAATAGACCACGAAAACTCGAACGTAGAAATGAAGAACTATCGCGAATCATACCTCGCTTACTGGGACTCTACGGCGGAAGAGACAGACAACGGTTAGTCAAGTGTATCAATTTACAATTCAACTTTTCTGACGATTGCGAAGGGCTCCCTGTAGACGCAGTTATTCTTCCAGTCACGCCATACGCAGCTGTCCTACCAAAGAAATCATTTTATTTCGGTAAGTGCATTTAATTAACCTGTGGACAGATCACCCAACTAGGATGTCTGCAACAGACCGTATAGCTGATAATAGAAAGGATATAATTGCTTTATCAACGTTTTGGACTACACTGCTGCGGTTATCCCCGTGACCTTTGCCGATAAGGATCTAGACGTAGTCGAACCAAATTTCCAGCCGGTGACGAAGCGAGATCAGACGAACATGGATCTTTGTAAGTGCGACCTAAGTGATACTAGACCGGAAGCTGATTCAAATTGCTCAGATGATCCTGATACATATCATGGAGCTCCGGCTAGCATTCACATTATGGGGAAAAGGCTAGATGAAGAAAGACTTCTTGCAGTCGCCCAGAGAGTAGCTAAAGCTCTTGAAAAATATAAGGCGTCGGGCGGAAATGGCACAGATTGACGAGAGAATCCGGAAGAACAAGTGATGCGCCGTGGAATGATTCATCGGTTATTAGCTTGGTGAAGCAGCTTCTGAGGGAAGATAGGAGTTAATTGACTTCCTCTGAGGTACCAAGGTACTATTGATCTTAATGCCTTTTGAACGCGACATAAGGTTGCGGATTTCAAGCTCGTCATGCCTATTACCATTCTAGAAGAAAAATGAGACTTCAGAGAGTCTGGCTCATTTGAATTTCATTGCCATTCAAGTCGATTGAGCATATCGCTGGTAAGATATACAGTGATCTACCAGTCTTATGCGGACGCCTCTCATATTCTCACCAAAACTCACCGACTTTATATAGCTATTTTAATATAATAGAAAATTGTAAAATTATAACTTAAATTATATAATTAAATATAATGATTAAATTTTATTTATATTATTTTAAATTTAACATTAATGTATATTTGTGCATTTTATAAGGCAAAGAACTTAACGTAAGTTACTTTCCATTAAAAAAATTGTCCTTTTCTTAAACACGATATTATTCTTAACTTTATTTAAATATTATATCATAAATAACATTCCTAATCGCAAATCGTTCATATATATAAAATTACTTTTAAAACTTTATAGAATTAAAAAGTAATGGTAATTTTCTTAATTTTTCTGGGCTTTTAATGGCTTTGCAAAATGGGTGAGTTTTGGTGAGGATATAAGGGGCGTCCGCATAAGACTGGTAGATTATTGTAGTGGAGTAGGCCTGTATATGTCAAAGCACCCACCCTAGAGGACACTAAGGGGTAAGGTGGGGTAATTAGCATTACCTTATATGGTGGGTTGGTTTGCTTACATCACCCTCCAGCTCTGTCTCCTTGTCTCGTATCTTTCACTTTCACATTCTCATTACTCATCCTAATGTAACAATGTCATCCGTAATCGAGGGTACAGTAGAATTCAAGGTCCCAGGTTTGACCGAGCCTTGTCATACCTGGTACAAGGTTATTGGTGACTTGAAGAATTCAACAAAACCACCACTGGTCATAGTTCACGGAGGCCCCGGAGCATGTCACGACTATCTATTGCCTCTAACTGATCTTTCAACTTCTATGCCTCTTGTTTTCTACGATCAGATTGGCAATGGGAGATCAACGCATTTGCCCGATAAGGCTGGCGATGAGGCTTTCTGGTCTGTAGACTTGTTCAAACGTGAGCTAGACAACCTCATTGCTCATCTAGGCCTCAAGGGAAAACCTATCGACGTATACGGACATTCGGTAAGTAGTGGTCGGATTCATTTACGGAAGAACCTAGCCATTCCTTAATTCAATTTGAATCTCTTCATCCTTGTTTCCGTTCGTGGCTGCTCGTCAGCTAAGCCTGCGTTACTTTGGGTATTGTTTGAGATCTCAGAGGTACTTTAGGACTTTAGGTATATTAACTCTGCGAGATATAGTGGGGCGGGATGCTTGCAGCCGAATGGGCGGCGACACCAAGCTCAGCCAACCTCAGACGATTAATAATCTCGAATAGCCTAGGAAGTATGGATTCATGGAGGATTGGCATCGCTACGTTGCGGAAACAGCTTCCTGAAGATGTTCAGGAAGTGCTTGACCGCTTGGAAGAAAAGAAGGATTTTGATAGTCCGGAGTATGAGGCTGCAGTAGAGGTTTTCTACAAAAGGCATCTTAGCCTTGCCAGGCCCTGGCCGCCCGAAGAAGTCCAAGCTGCGCTTAACTGGTTTGCAAAGGACGCGACTACATACAGTACAATGTAGGTTGACTTCTCCATGGTTCGTTCTAGTTGTTCACGTCGTATGCCGTGGCTTAATAACGCTTTATCCAATCAAGTTCTGGGAAATTATGGGTTAATAAGTCTCTTTAGGTATGGCCCAAGCGAGCTCAGCATCACTGGCTCCCTACGGGACTGGAGCTGTATACCAATCTTAAAGAATGTCAAGGTTCCTACACTGCTCCTCAACGGAAGAGAAGATGAGGCTCAGGATGTGGCGATGTATCCATTCTTTGAACACATTGAGAAAGTGAAGTGGGTTACATTAGAGAACGCCGCACACTTTTCCCACGTTGATCAGAGAGAGAAGTATATGCAGTATTTATTAGCGTTCCTAACGGCCTAGGAACCTAAACAGTTTGATAACCGAATCATATGCATCGCTGATTATGTCTTATATGCCTCCAACCAGTACGAGTTAGAATATCAGCTTGTAACTCGCAGATTCGATGTCGGGTGATGGGTCACCGTGCCGCATTCAATGTCAAACGCGTAGGCTGCTTATTTCCTAAATTCCGCGCTATTTTCAGCCACAATTTTGCCTTGCGACGCCCTGTATGGCGTTATTCAACCAAAAATTGCGCATCTTGGGGCTAAGATCCGATCTATTTGTTAGTTCGTGATGAGGCTTGCATGAGGCAACCAAGTCCACTTGTCATGTCAGGTACATGGTAAGCAACCGGCAATAATTCTGCAGTGTCTCTTATTTCAATGATGAAGGCCTTCTTCCGTCCCCGTTCGGTAGGTCTATGAAGTCTAGTCTCTTCGTCATCGCCAGAAACATACGTCACCATATTTTATAATAGGACGTTAATTCTTACAGCTATAACCTACCTCTTTTATAGCTAAGATGCAGTGCTACCCTACTAATCTCATTTATGCGTAGGTAGGTAACAGCACTTTGGTCTAGGTAGACAATTTGGTATGTTTTGGTGACCGAAATGGAGTTGAGGCTTTAAAACTCCACCTAATCTTTTCTTTGAGAGTAAGGGGTCGAAAGCTGTTGTGCGTGTAGGTAGGTACCTAATTATCTAAAACATAGCCTTATTATGTATTCACCCTTTTTTTAACCGACATGTTTCGCTATCATGTCGGTGGTCTTCGTTCTTAGGACTTTAAACTTTACTTATAAAGTCCCTCCGTTTCAGCAAACCGTATGTCAGTTTATACCTGTTTTCTGATACTTGTTCAAACTGCATACATGCTGGAGGCTTCCAACAACGTAATGTCAAGCCCATAAACATGCATTCCATCATTGAGCAACTGTGGTTTGTTGTTTTTTGGTTCCCGTTGGCCATGAGCGAGATGGGTATCCAGAACTCATCAACGGATCTTGTCCCTATTTACCAGCCATACTTATCGAATCTCAGAAATAATACTGCGATTTTCAATCCTTATCTTGGCGGCCAAGATTGGAATATGTGTTGCAGGCTAGTCGTTAATGAAAGCCTCGTAATTCGTAACAACACACTTTACATTCGGCCAGGACAAACGTTTTTCACAGGCAACATTGAAAGCCTCGAAGCATTTCCTAGATTCCCTTGTGGCGCTACCTACAATGGAACTATGGCGGCGCCTCATCAGCAATTCTGGATCCCATACTCGTGGTGCGCCAATCATTGTCCAGGCTGGCCAGTCACAAAATTGGATGATTTAGGGAAGTGGTTGAAACCAATGATTGCATTCATACTTCCATCGCTCATATTCTGCCTCAATATTCCCCGACGTCGACGACTGGAACTTCCAGCTAAATTATTTTCCAATAAGTCTATCGACATATCAGGCCTTCCCCTCTTTTTGCTCAAACTACCTCTAGCATCATTAATTGTTACTATCGACACCGTTATCTGGACGTGTATAGTGTTTTCGACGGCTAGCCTGATGATTACATCTGGCATATACGAAGCAATTATTGATGCCAGAGTTATGGCCTATCTAGAAAGTCGGTCCAAAGAGAGCTCGCTTACTGTCCGCGAGAAAGCTCATACGCTTCTATCGATTCTCATCGGCAATCTTGATGTTGAAGCTTGGAGCTCAAGCCACCTCTTTGTTCAAGACCTCCCAGCGCGTCATATTCATGCAAGACATAATAGTGTCCATATCTCAACAGCACACACAGGTACAACAAGGATGCAAGCTCCGCCCAGGCCCACCATAACCACACCTAGCCAGGCCAATAGTACTGATCTGCCTGATTCAACTAGAAGAAATTTCACTCGGCTTTATCAAAATCCCTATAGCATAAAGCAGCTGCGAATAATTGCTACTATTAAATGGAAGCTAAGGGCTATGTTGAGTTCGCAAGCTAGCTTTGGGACATCAGTTGGGGCCCCTGTCTTATTTTACATTGCATCCTACATTTGGTCTGTGTACGAAGTTCTGGAGGAGCTGGGCTCCTAGTGAGTGAGCCCCTTCAACGTCTCTTAAGTATTCCCCGGAGTATTGACGTCTAGCCACAGTGTCACGGCTCATCAATTAGCCTCCGGTATGTTTTGGATGACGATTCCCCATATTGCACTTGTCAGTTGCCTTCTTCTCGCTGGAAACAATCCGAATATCTGGCAAAACGCTGTCGCCGAAACAGTACTTGCCTATGATTATCCAAATCTCGGGGAACCTCGAAGATTGGCGGGTATTGACTTAGAATACAACAATACTAGAAATCGAGGCAGCAACAACGCCGAGCTTTCTCCGAATGATTCCATAACAGTGAAGCAGAATGCATCTTTCGTATCGCGAATATTTGAGCGTCTTTTAACACCGACCTTTGAGGAATCCGTCTTCAAACCGGCATGGATGTGGAATAGGGGCTCAAACAAGGCTATATGGATTAGGAAGCTTGGCGACGAATATCCCTACCTTAGGAATATGCGCGAAGAGGTGCTTGAAAAGTTCCTAGAAAAAGACCTTTGGACCTCGAACTTCTATGGCTGGGCCCTTTATTTTGTACCAACACTATTTGGAATCGTGGTCAGGTAATATGCTAAATCCTTCATCATTACTGTCAGACATTTGTTAATGCTTTCTAGCTACAATACTCCTCGACCCGGATTCGGATGTCGTTCAATTATTATGTTGGCTTACGTCGCTTCGCAAATGTTTCTTCAAATCCTGTGGTTGCTCCGTTGGTATTTCCTCAACCATGGTGACCGTGAAAATATGAACAAGTTCTGTTATGCGGTAACGAAATCGACTTCAGCTCGTTATATATGGTACTTCTTCTTGTCATTTTCAATATTTATCGCCGCTCTAAGTAGTATTGGGGGGACAAGTGAGTTGCAAAGGAAAGTCGCACAACAGCTGAAGTATGCCAAACTGATTTTTAATAGTATTCGTGCTCACGAACGTTTTGACCAATTGCTTTTGCGCAATTCCAGTAGGTCATCCTTGAGGTCTTTTAAACTGAAGGAGTCAATCTCACTGTTACGCAGGCTAGGTATTGGTGGGATCGTTGGACGAATCCCGAGGCGCTTGTATTCGTAGATGATGCGACCTATGAACAGTTGTACTATGCTCAGAAATGGTGGTTCCCAGCTGGAGTAGCGGGGGTAGTTTTCATGACTTTCGTTGCGTATATCGGATGGTGGTACCAACGAAGTCTGCGCCACAGGTTCCATGATTTGGTAGGACAGATTGATTATGTCAACTATATAGATATTGAGGAGGAAGAGAGATGGGACACCGAACGTGTGGGCTCAGCTAGAGAATGAAGAAAGATCCATGAGAAGATACAGGTTGTACTTTCCTAGCGTGCTGGCGCAAGTAGATAGATGCCTTGTTTTATCAAAACATTTTCCAATTATTCACATACCCCCATTTGTACCAGGGGGACTAGATAGCCCGGGAACAAGCCACTGTGCCTAGAGTGAAAAATGCTGGATAGTCGCACTCTGTTAGCCCATTTCTATATAGTTAGAAGCCCCTAAGAGGTATCAATGATTGTTCACGATGAGCCCCATCTTTTTTAAGTCGCCAGGTACAGTGGATAGCAACCCCTTTTCCGTTGCCCTGACATAAGAGCTCCCTCCTGCTGAAAATAATAATCCCACAATAGAAGTCTCATGAAAGGATATGCGCCCCAAAGCTAGATGATCCTTGTCGAGTGGAGGACGTATAGGGATGCCATTAGCTTCTGACAATACGAGCTACCACCTCGTCAACATTCTCTCGAGGTACCCCTAAGGTGCCATTCCAGAGTTTCTCCTCCTCGACAAAATTATTGCCATATCCAGGAAGAAGGTTGGCAGCAAGCATCAACTTGTGTGCTTTCATGAAGTCCCCCCTCGCGAGCATAGCCTTACCTTCTTTGACCTCGTCCTCGACGTTCGTATACGAAATCGAATATTTAACCCCCTGAGCCTTCTCCAGTGCAGAAAGTAGCTCGTTCATTGAAGTTTCAAACGAGGACACAAATACGTACTGGTTAGCAGTGATTTCCGGATGTTTCAATACTCCGCAGATTGCTTTCCCGACATTTGCCCTAGTAGAACTTGAGAACTTCTGGTTGCCGTCTTCCCAGATCGCGGCAGTGTGTCCCTGTAAGTCATACCCAAAGAAACCTGTTGTGAGACCCCTAGACTCTCCGCATTAGCCTTGGATTATCTTCAAGCTGGATTCGAAGTTGACTTACGTGTCAGTAATCATTCCAGTGCAGATCGCTGTCCAGGTGAGACCATCGCCTTCCTTAGCCTTGAGCTCGCTTATTACTCTAGCTTTGGCGCCCATTATAGGAAACATGGCTAGTGTGTTTTGGTTTCGGGTATTGCTGCCAAATTCGGAGGGGATAAAGCGCTTGACGCCAGCCTTGATAGCTGCATCAATGAACTTGCCCTCCTGGCCGAACACTTGGAAATTAGTGGTCATGACCACAGCATCCTGTCCAGCAAATGCTTTTTCCAGCTCGCCCTGTGGGAGATCATCGTCCAGTTTAAGCACTTTGACGCCATCCGGGTTCGTAGCCGAAGACTTGCGGGACACTACCGTCACCTCAAAGGTGGCATCCGCCTTTAGTTCCTCGACAACGAACGACCCTAAATTGGCCATGCCGGTGGTCGAGGCCTAGTACAGTATATCAGCTAACACAATCCATAGTGCCATTCTCTGAAGCGTTGAAACCCACTCCGACTACAACGACCTTTTTTAATGGTGCCATGGTGGTGACGGTGGTAGTAGTTGTTGGAATATGATGAGAAGGCTCAGACTATTCGTCTTAGTACCTAGTTATGGAGATTTCAGTGTGGTATCATGAACTAAGGTAAAGGTGAATGATAGAGTTCTTATCTAATTATAATCAAGATGTATACTAGAAGGTTAGCGATGAACGGCCGGAAGTCCGAAACCACTCTCAAGCTTCCCCAGTTTATCACAGGGATATATGTAGGTAAGCTTCAATAACTAGACGCGAAATAGACTACCAATGGATGCTGATTCCTCTTGCTCCACCACGTTCAGCTCCCAATTGTCCAGTTACACAACTCGTATAAGCGTACGCAGCCTTGGGCTAGGCACACAACTTCATCCTTCACTCGGAATTCCCCACGTACTATACTAATCTGGGTATATCTTTCCCAAGGCGCGTCAAAAATTATTTCCTAAAACATATCTAGGTACCGATGCTTATCCAGTCCATCCCAGCGATAGACCTGGTTGAGAATGGCTGATATCATGCCAGGAGTTATCGACAACAAAGAACAGGCTTTCATCCCGGTTTTCAGCAAGTGACTTAGCCTCAAGCCACATTCTTCGCTTTACAGCGGTGAGGCTGCCTGAAAACTACGATTGGTTCAACGCAGTGTAGCTCCTGCCAAGCATATTGCCAGAAGCGGACCCCAAAAATTTGTTCCTCTCCTTAATTGAAGAGATAGGGTATGGGGCTCGTTCGGCTACCGGCGCGGCAGGTAACTAGCATCCTCGCCGTGGGTTATAGCCCTAGGTGGTAATAATAGGCAGCGAATTCTACGACAGGAACATGCACTCAGGCAGGGGATCGATGTGGCTAGGCGGTTAAAGGTTGCTGAATGACTGGGATAGACAGTTTTTGACTATTGCTAATGATAATATCATAACAGATCCTCTAGGATTCTTTGGAAAGGAGTCAAAAATAAGAGATGCTTATGCATATATCCTTATAGACGACCATGTAGAACCTTCGACCTCAAATCAGTTAAGGCAAAGTGTACCCTCCATCAATGATCAAGTCCGCTCCTAATGAAAATTGTTAGTTTCTAACGTCAAATAGACAAGCATAATACGCACCCGTCATATAACTACTGGCGTCGCTAGCTAGGAATACGTATGCCCCTTTCAATTCAGAGGGTTTGCAAAACCTATGCCCAGGGACCATCTCATTCCACTTGCTTCTCCACTCCTTAGGATGAATATCAAGCACTGATTATCCGTTAGAGACAGCACTGTCATTTTCGAATTACAGTGTACACAACTTACTCTCAGTTTCAATGAACCCCTATTCCGATATTAGGTCAGCCCAAGTACACAACATATCGATAGAGCCAGAAACACTTAGGGGTAACGTACAGGTGAGACGTTGTTTACCCTCGCAAAATCCACCCACTCCACAGCTAGCGACTTGCCAAGATGCACAAGCGCGGCTTTGCTCGCATTGTAAGCAGCCTGCTTCTGGGGGATGTTGACAAGCGTGGCCGACACCGAGGCCGTGAAAATGATGGAGCCCCTGTGCGGCTCTCCGTCCGCCTTTAACTGCTTCTCAAATACACGTGCCGCGGCCTGCGCGGCCCAAAACGCACCATTAACATTGACATCGAACATGTTCCGGAACCGATCCTCGGGATAGTCTAAAGCCGCAATGTTCTCTGAGATGCCAGCGTTCGCTACCAGGATGTCCAGTCGTCCATTGCCTACCTCCTTGACAACGGTGTCAACGGTGGCCTCAACATCTTCCCGCGACCGTACGTTACACTTGTACGCCTTGACTAGTCGGCCCTCATTGGCGGACGATATTTGCGCGGCTATCTCGTCGGCTTCTTTTGGTGGTGTGCCCGCGTATGTTATTGCCACCTTTGCGCCGGCCTCGCACAATCCCCGCGCAACTTCGAGCCCGATGCCTCGACACCCTCCAGTGACTAGCGCCGTCTTGCCGCTGAGGTTAAAGTGGGATAACACCGGCGCATCGGGATTGGGATGAGGTGCGAGAACCATAGCGACGTCTATACGAGAAAAGTTTGAGCTATACGAAAAAAAATAATAGAACGCCGTCTGTACGTGAAAAATTCGACTATGTAAATGAACTCGATACTCGGCGTGGTGCTTTTAGGGGGGAAGCCGCTCCGATTAAGGCTTGGCAGGTGACAAGCGCTCGGGATTCATTCGTGCGGATATTGGAATACATCATACCGAATTCTAGACGACTAGACAAAGTACGGACATTCTACGCGGTTGCGTTGACCCTCTCCAATCATATCTCCTTATTCTTGCGATCGGCTATCGGTCCTTGTGGGTCTAAAGAAACCTCCTCCGGAGCTTCTCCTCATCGAAGTGGATTCCTTTGATGGACCATAGAGGACGGTTTGTAGGGTTACCTTAGGCTTGTTAGTTGCCTAGGTATTCACTTAGGAATGGAATGAGATGCTGGATTATAAACATGATTATTCGAATATGTGATGTTTGAAAATGGATGTGTTCACTCTACGCCCTGAATCATGACCTTGAGCGTATCCTCCTGGCCCTTCTTGACCTGTTCAAAGGCTTCCAATGCTTTTTCAAACCTGAATCGGTGAGTAATAAGAAGACTTGGGCGAATTTTCCCTGTAGCAATTAGGTCGACTGCGTTGGGATAACATCCTGTCGTATAGCGAATAGACCCCTTAATATTCAAAGCTCTTATACATGCAGTCGTAATTGGAAATACCACATCCTACATCTCGAATTAGTGCAAAAGAATGCCTTCCGTAGATTTATTAACAGTGTCTCGCTTACCTCTTTCCCCATCCCTGCCTGGACATATGTGCCTCCTTTCTTCGTCGCGAATACACCAGCTTGAATACATGGTTCGGCTCCAGTACATTCTAGAACAACATCGGCGCAATCGCTGAGGCCGAATCCATCCACAATATCTTTCGCAACCTTGCGGGATGCGTCGACCCGATCGGCGGAAGGAGATGAGGACCAGTCCGGGACGGTCACATGGTCAGCCCCAAAGGATGCCGCCGCAAGCGCTGCTCGTGATCGTGAGATGTCTACGCCGATGACTTTTCTGGCTCCTTGCGCTTTCGCAACAGCTTGACTCAAAGCGCCAATAGGACCGCACCCGAAAACGAGCACGGTCTGCCCGGCTCTTAGGTCAGCGACCTTGCAAATTTGAACCGCGACGGCGACGGGCTCGGCAAGGGCTCCTTCCTCGTAACTCATGTGATCTGGAAGAGGGTAGCAGAAGTCACTAGCGACAATGTAATATTTCTGAAGAGTGCCATCCCATGGCGGTGTTGCGGCGAAGATGGTGTCCGCGCATAGGTTGTAAGCGCCAGACCGGCAGTATTCGCATCTATGTAAAAGAGGTTAAATCAGTAAACTCAGGCGGTGGCACATTTTCCAATAGAAGCACTGAGAGATTCACCTCCGGCAAGGTACACCGGGCTCAATTGCGACGCGGTCCCCCACCTTGACGTTCTTCACTTTGCTGCCGACTTCGACGACGAGCCCTGAGCTCTCGTGGCCAAGGACGATGGGACTATTAAGTACGAAGTCGCCGATACGACCTCGTTGCCAATAATGAACGTCGCTCCCGCAAATTCCGGTCTGTTTAATGTGCACTCGCACATCGAACTCGTCGCGGAGTTTCGGAACCTCGCGGTTCTCAAATGAAACATTCTGAACGGACTGAAGTACAAAAGCCGGGTTCTTGGCTCGTTAGTCATTGTTCAATAGGGCAACCAGGGTACACTTACCGTGTCACTCATATTGGAAAGTTCAAATTGATAAATTCATGGAAAGGTAGGTACAATACGAAGAGAACATGATCGGTACATTTACCTCCTTAGATGTAGGTATGCGTGCGGGGGAGCTGCTGCTGCGGTATGATGTAGTTGGACTGTTGTAGTGCTGACATCCAATGAAAAGCTGGCGCGTCTCTGAAGTTCTCTCATGTCGACGAGATACCAGAGTAATATTACAGGAAAATTTATATACTATGGTAACGACTAGACTAGCTTTTACTATGTAGGGTAGGTAGTTAGGTGCCTTATGATTGATACCTATTTTAAATAGTTAGGTGTAATGATAGCCGGACGCTCTATCCCAAGACTCCAAAACCGACAATTTGTTTTATATCTCATATCGTGTCGTGCCGCATCACACTCTATACGGGCTTGTGGTACTCCGACAAACCCTTGTTCCAGCGGACAAGTTTCTCGGTTGACTCCGCAGCGGTGGGCTTACCCGCCTCGTACATGTTATCGAGTCGAGCCAATGCCTCGTCATTCCCATTGCGCCTCTTCCGCCATACTCTGCGAAGGGTGAAAATAACGGCAACAATGAGAATGAGACCGCCCGCTCCTCCGGCAATGCCAGCTACGGCTGCGACTGGTAGGGTGCCGATCATTCCACTGTTTCCAGTTGCCTGAGCTTGGGTAAGGGTATTTCCAGTAGTGTCGGCCATAGCGGTTTGGGTGGCTGCGGTGTCTTGCTGTGGAAGTTGCGTCGCTTCAACTGCTGACGTTGAGGGGAGAGCAGTTGGTGTATCAAGCACACTACTGGTCGATTCTGGGATATTCAGACTGGTAGCTACACTGTCGAGAATAGAGCTTGATGACTTGATAGAAGTAGCTAGGGTCGTAGGGACGGATGCCGGCGACGTCAAAGATGTGGAGGTTGCAGACGAAACGGAAGATGTTGGCGAACTGACTATGGACGTCCTGCTGGGTTTGGGCGTTGCCGTAGCCTCGGATGTAGGGGCAGATGCGGTATCCGTGTTGTCTGCGGCCCCAGGATTAAGCACAACTGCAGTAGTCTTAGGCGCTGAATTGGACGGCTTCGTCGTTGCCGATGCTTGGGTAGCTATTGCTTGAGTAGCCGTAGCTGTTTGCGTATTCGAATTATTGTTGTCATTATCATCGTTGTTGTCGTTGTCCGGCTCGGGTGTCGCCTTTTCCTTCCCACCGGCAGTTGCGGTAGCACCAGCACCCGTCGCGGTGCCTGCTGTAGATGTCGGCTCTTGTGTGCTCACGCTGTTGTTCCCATTACTATCATTCTCATTTTCATTTTCACCTAAAAGGCCACCGCGCAAATTTCCCAAAGCACCACCCAAGTTGTTCAAAAGGCCCGCCATTGTAGAATAAGAATAAAATGA
This sequence comes from Hypoxylon sp. PDH2405, assembly GCA_023628415.1. NCBI lineage: Eukaryota > Fungi > Ascomycota > Sordariomycetes > Xylariales > Hypoxylaceae > Hypoxylon > Hypoxylon sp. PDH2405. The sequence goes on along the minus strand of JAMAKT010000062.1, from coordinate 125,797 downwards.
AACAAGAGAACACCAGGTCCAAAGAAAGGAAGATAATAAAGGAATGATGTGATGCTATCCCCAGGACTCTCACATTGAATGTAGTTGCTGGTCAGGATTCCTAAGGAATTTGGAGGATACCTGAAGAGGTTTTCTTACGGGAACCTGGAGAAGGGGACCTCATCATCAAAGTAAGAAAAACCGTGCACCATCCCATCTACCGACCAACCGTCGGGAGAGGCTTGGGAGAGGCTTGGACGAGGTCATTGATCCGGGTTTTTGGCACAGTCATGGTTTCACATTCCCTGACAAAACTACCCCTGGTGTGCTGTTCCGTGCCGAGACAGGATTGATCTGCGCAAGATCCGTAAAATGGTATCCACCCCCAGCTCCAGCCCTCTCTAGGCCCTATGGAGGACCTTTGTAGGGCCCCAGACCCTGCATAGCCATCCTTGGACGATCAAACATTTTCAGCTATTTCCAGGGCCAATCGGTTGCCTCCGTACCACATCACTGGCCAGACCTGCCAGAGTGATCAACTGTGTTTCTCAATGTGAAGCAAAATCCCTGGTGATCGTGGATACGTAACAAACAAATAACAACAAAATCGGCTGTCATTCGATGATGTAGCAGCATTACCGGGTTTTCAATTGAGTGCAGGCATCAAAAACTCGTCTATCCCGGTGAGCTTACGTCAATACCTTCTATTTTCGATTTTGGGATGGCATCGGATATCTCCAGAGCTTTCTTGTGGCAGTAACCCCAAGATCTCCACCATCCATTGCCGCTCAATCGATACATGTAACTGAGAATAACACGACAGCGTAATATAGCAAGCGGTGCATAACCGATGATTAAGACTTATCATTACTAAGGTATCAAGTATGAACCAATGTTGCTTTCCGGGGATATGACTTTTCGTCATACTCATTCCAAAAGTCGAGACTTACCGGCGCCTCAACTTTCAGCTACGAAGGGATGCGTTGTGAAACGAATTGTTTCTACGAGAGCAATGCAACGATTCAGATTCAAGGACGCACTCACGTTTTCAATTGAATGGAATAACGTCCGTGCTTTAACGAGGCGGGTTCACAAGCTCCACTGGTCAGTGATGGGTAATAGCCGATTAAAGGGAAGATGTTACATTGGAATTTCTCCGCATCGTCTTATACATTGCCATGAGTGTTTTGCCTGTCAATGCATACTTTATTCTCTCCAGTTGCGACGCGAGTACGCCGAATTTAGACCATCAAGTTACGACGACTGTTGGTTCAAGTTGTTCCGTGCCTCCACTGACATGGCTTCACCGTATTCGGATTCCTTCGCATCTATCTGATAGTAGCACAGAGTTTAACTCCAACCTTGCCCTAAGCACCATACCTCCATAGTTGGTGACCATGACCATATCACTATTATGAGAATAGCATGGTCTATACACAAAGTCTTGCGCTTATACCATACATCGTGCTAAGCTGAGTAAACCCTAGCTAAATTATTCTAGTTTTAGAATTATAAATTATATGTCATAACGTATAGCTATTCATCTCACATATTTCTTTACGTCAATAAGAACTACCGCTGTACGAATTCCCACGCAACCCTAACCCTCACCGAAAGCTAAATTCGCCGTGCCTTACGTCAGCAACTAGATGACTCAGCATTATTCACTTAGAACCTTTTGTCTGATGAATTTGATTCTTGGCCGCAACTCATACAATAAACTGCATGTTCCTCCAGTATCTCGTGTTGCGACTGATTGTGATGTTTTTTATAGAAAGCTCTCTGTCCATACTTCCTTAAGCACCCAGGCCTGCGAGTGACTATTTCTACAGGGATGCTCTCTACCGTATATGAGCGTGGTACTTCAGAAATTCCACTACGTAAATTGCGCAGTAGGAAGCGTGGCAACCAAAATCTTGAAAACGACCTATCTACCTCCTAAGAGCACAATGACAAGTCAAGATGAGCTAATATCCGACTGTAGATGTATTCCAGGAAATATTAAAGAGTTTTGATTGGGGTTCGTATCAAAATAATTGGAGATGCATCTTTCGTCCTACGAATCGTCAGCTGCCATCTCCAAACCAAGCATCTCCCAATCCGGCATGACTGGTCACTTTTTCCTTTCCACTCTACACAGGTCATATCTATGATATCCCACTCGCATATCGTCAGGTTCCCAGCAAATCATAGCAGACGTCGAATCTAGAGATAGATGATTATATAGGTAAATATCTTCTCCATTACAAAGCGAAGGATCTTAGAGGAGTACTACCTAGCTCGTATGTGGATTGAGGGTGCCTAGCGGGGACGATTAGTAGTGACTTTTCGCCAAGACCAAACTCCATCCAATCAACTACGTTCGGGATTACTGCTTTCGTCCAGTGATTGCATTTGAAGCCCCTCCATCATCAACCTCGAAGGAAATAGGTGGATATATATTATCACTCAATTGGACTCTTCAGTCCATCAACTACAAATCTCATGCGACTTGTAAATTCCATTCTATCTGCAGAGGGTTTGTACTGCAGTCATGGTGTTTCCAGGGATCTGGGCGTCGGCAGCTGCGGCACTCGTCGCATATCTCATAGCGCTTGTTATACGTCGTCTATTTCTCCATCCGCTCTCAGCGTTCCCAGGACCCAAATTAGCTGCTATCACCGTGTGGTACGAGTTCTATTACGATGGCATTAAGGGAGGGCAGTACACGTTCAAAATTGGTGAGATGCACGAGAAATATGGCCCTATTATACGCATCTCTCCAAACGAGTTGCATTGCAATGACCCATCATTCATCGACACACTATACGCTGGCGGATCTGTCCGCCGCGACAAGTACGCGTATTATGCCAATCAGTTTGGGTAAGCTTCGCATTTGAATTCTTTTGATAAAATATATCACTAACCTTCGCTGTAGAATCTCAGAAGTATTACGGATTCTCCGTATTCCCGACTCGATGAAGTCATTTTCACTGATCGCTAGAGCAGAGCGCTTTTGGCACGGTCCATCACAATCTCCACCGACTTCGTCGCAGTGCCATAAACAGATTTTTCTCCAGGGCTTCTGTGTCGAAGCTCGAACCTATGATACATGATAAGATTGACTTGTTATGTGAACAGCTTCAAACCCATCTAGGGGATGGAAATCCTGTGCAACTCAACATGGCTTTCAGCTGTTTCACCACTGAGTAAGGAAGACCTAATTCGTATCTCTTATAGCGAGTAGAAATCGGGAAGCTTTAAGAATCTAGAGTAGCAAATGCTGACCCCACCCGTTACAGTGTGGTTGCAACTTACGCTTTTGCGGAAAGCTACGACTTCCTCGCTGACGCTTCATTTGAGCGTAACTTTCATGAACCTATGATGTCGGGAATTCGCCTAGGAGCATACTTCAAGCAATTCCCATTCTTAATTCCCCTTATGAACTCGCTTCCTGAGTAGGTGACTAGCCTGTATAGGAGGTAATGTACCTATAAATGTGGCTAAGTGGACTTATAGTTCTTGGGTGGCTGCATTAAATCCGGCGATGGGTCGCTATCTTCAATGGCAACGTGTTTGTCCTCCTTCATACAAGACACCAGTCCAAGCTTTATAGTTAACTTTCTTCATAGGGCTTCCAAATCCAGATTCGTGAAATAAAGGCCCGAAACCAGGCTGGGTATATCACTTCTACACACGAGAAGCCTAACATAAGTATCTTCGATGAACTGCTAGAAAGCGACTTACCAGACCGAGAAAAATCTACCAGCCGGCTTTGGCAAGAATGCCAAGCCATCATTGGCGCGGGTACAGAAACGGTTGCCTGGAGTATGAACATATCCTCCACATTCTAACTCACCAGGGCGTGTCTAACTAATTAGCTAGCCCTTTCCGTGATCTGTTTCTATGTTCTGAACGATCTCAATGTATACGACCAATTGATGGCGGAGCTTGAGGGTGCCATTCCTAACCCCACATCGCGACCATTTTGGAATGACTTGGAGAAGCTCCCATATCTGATAAGCTGCCCTCCTACCCTTCACTTTCAATAAGATAAACTAACACCAATCCACAATGCTTGCATCTCTGAAGGGCTGCGTCTATCATATGGTGTAAGTTCAAGACTCCAACGGATATCGCCGGACGGCCCTATGTTGTATCGTCCTTCCGATGCCACCGGCGCTTCCAAGTCAGAATATGTGATTCCTCCGGGAATACCAGTTGGCATGACTTCGGTGCTGCTTCATCATAATCCGAAATGCTTCCCGCACTCGGCGAAGTTCGACCCTCAACGATGGTTGGACGCTCAAGGGAGGATAGATCGTACGCTCGAAAAGTATATGGTACCTTTCTCTCGAGGAAGTAGACAGTGCGTGGGTATTAAGTGAGTTCCCTTCGACGCGAAAAAGATATTTGGAGGAAGTATCTTAGCATAAGAAGAATGAAATACTAAACTCATAATAGTCTCGCTCATGCGGAGCTCTTTATGGTAACAAGTCTCCTCTTTCGGCGCTTGGGTTCTCACTTGAAGTTGTATGAGACGGGGCTCGAGGATGTTGAGATATTGCACGACTTTTTTATGCCGACACCGAAGCTTGATTCAAAAGGCATCCGGGTCCTTCTAGTCTAATAGAGGACCAAATCAAGATTCATGGAAGAAAACTCGACTCTGACGTATAATGGAATTTTGGTGCACAGCCACGTCTGACTCCGATAATTTCTCATATGGTAAACAAATTGTCATGCAAATGAACACTCTTGCAGACTTAACTGTGACCTTTATCGATTAAAACATGATATTTCCACGTAGTTACTCTGGCAGAGTAAGTAGGTACCTAGTTAAAGATAGGAGTTTCGAGGGTATGAATGTAAATGCTTCGGTTATGGTATACGGATATATAGTAAAGTGGCGCAGCAGATAAGCATCTACCACCCTCTTGAGAACTTATTATCCCAAAAGGGTCAGTTCATTATGATTCATAATGAGTCATTCGGAACCAAGAACTGCTCTTGAATAGCATCAAATTCAATTCTTTGTGGTGATGATACAAGCTGGGAGGTATATCATAGACTTCTTCCTCTCGAAACTCTCTGAGACACGATGTTCATACTTAAGATATCAAATGACTTTTTCTCGTTCGATAACTCGGTTACGAACCTTTCGAAGCAGTACCCACCAGTTTCTTTCAGGCTATCTGTGGATTTTCTGGTAAATACGCAAGATTTGCTGGGCGTGAAGTACGGAAAGGACACAAACGACCGTTCAGACCCGTAATTCAGTAACTGCATAAGTGCCGTTTCACTCACTAGTAATCGATCAAATTACACGACTATTTGACGAGGAGTCGGCAATCAATAAAAACATCTACAATAAGAAACTATTGTCTTTGATACTAAGCCCGAGGTTGAGAGGACTTAGTCGAGAACGATACCAGACAAGTCTTTGTGCGACGTCTAAAGAATAGGGGCTCTTCTGCCATGGCCGAATCGCCATGCTGCGTGCGACGTATCACAAAACGGATCTACCCAGCTACAGCCCCACAGCGGACGACGATCACTAAATTGTCCATTCTCGACGCATCAGTGGCGCGATTTGCGCCATGCAGCGCTATTTGGCTCTACGACAGAACCGAGAAGGCCGACGCGCGTAATCCTGTGGTGTTCGAACGCCTAGAAGAAGCGCTCCAGAGGACCTTGAACGATTATCCGCACTACTCAGGCCAGCTCCGGTGGGCAACCAAGGAATTAGTGCAAGAGGATGTCAATCCCCGCTATGCCGGTCGGCCAATGGTCGTTTATGGCGGCGCTGAGGATCCTGGGGTTGAATTGATCATCGCTGAGGACAGTTGGGAGCTTAGCGATGTTGTGCCCAGTCAAAAAGAGAGATTAACGACTAAGCAGATATGGAATGCGACAGATTTTCCTCAGCACGAACTCCAAACCAATACACAGCTTGGATTCTCGAACTTGGCGGAGTTCGAGGGTCTACCAGGTGTCGCTATCCAATTGACAGCTTTTAAATGTGGTGGATATGCAGTGAGCATCAAGCTTGCGCATTGCCTGTCCGATGCGCTATGTCTTTTGCAATTCGCTCACGCTTGGGCAGCACAATCGCGGATTCTCTTCGGAGAGGACCAATCTGGCGCTGAGCAAACAGCACCCCTATTTGACCCCTCGCGGTTAGGTCAGTATGTCAATCTATCTACTACAGGGTCTGATCCAGACCCCGAAAAGCTCAAGAAGGCAAGAAATCTGCCCATGCATAGGCACGATTGGTGGGCAATTGATGCGCCCGGTTACCCTGACTGGGCAACAGCTTCATCAAATGGCACAAAACCACCAGCAGAGGATTTAGCGCGTCTAGAGCTAAGCCCTTCCACATTTCCACCTTGGCCAACATGGAACATGACAGATCCGGTGGAACATGTCCAGATCCGCTTCAAGGCTGAAGCCATCTCTAAAATGAAGCAAGCTGCTGAAAGCAGTCTTCAGGAGTCTCTAAAGGGGCAGCGTGTCTCGCGGCTCGATGCTGCTTTGGCCCATATTTGGATCCTTATCAATCGCGCGCGACAACTCGAAAATACACAAGATCAGGTATACTTGGATATCACCCTCGGAGTCCGCGGCCGAGTCGACCCACCGTTGCCGGATACCTTTGTAGGCTCTCCGATTCTGTTAGGGTATGTCGCTAAGACGGGTACCGAAGCAGGCACTTCCACCATAGGCGCAATTGCTGGCTCCATACGGCAAACAATGTCACTATTTACCCCTGATGCAGTGGCCGCGTATATATACGATGTGGCCCACGAGGTCAGCCCGCAGCGTCTATGGCAAGCCTTTCTTGGCTCGAGGCACACGCTTGTTACTTCATGGGTTCGCGCGCGTGCATATGAGGTCGACTTCTGCGCGACAAAGCAGTTAGCCCGTTACGTCCAAGGGGTGATGCCGCGAATGGACGGGCTCGTCCAGGTCATGGACATTGCGGGCACGGGTGACTTCGATATCAGCGTATGTCTAGAGAAGGAAACGATGCGGCGATTCATCCAAGATCCCATGCTGAAGATTTATGGCCTTTGATATCCATGGATGCACAATTCGCATTAGAGGTAGATCACAAACTTTTTAATTTCAAGGCATTAATAGCGACCCTGTAATAGAATATTAAATATATATATATATATATATATATATGCCCTTAACTGTTCAAAATAACATCAAAAAATAGATCAAGTCATACGATTACCATTCAGCATTGTGTTCAAAATCGCTTTTAGCCCTGGTCGCAAGTCCGGCATCTAGAAGGACTCGAGTAGCCAGCATTGCAAGTCCCTTGGCACACTTCAAAGCAATCTCGTGAGCCTCGTCTGTGCTTGCCGCCGCAGCAAACTTAGGGTTATGGAGTGAGACATCTAGGCCCGCTGGGATGGCGAATGCGCCGTGGAAACTTGGTACGACATGGGATACGTTGCCCATATCGGTTGACGCAGTGATAGGCTTCTCTTGTCGCAGAAGGACTTTCTCGCCCACTCTCTCCATCTCATCCACATACGTTTCGCAGAGAGACTTATTGGCGATTAAGTTTGCATATGTGGGCGCGCTATATCGGTCAGCCATGATCGTGTTACAATTTGGAAGACTTACAAGCCGTAAGTGATGTCACAGCCAGTTGCCGTCGCTGCGGCTTCTATGCACGCCTTGACGCGGGTAAGTAACTTGTCAGCCCCTGAGATGGTAGGACTGCGGACGTTCCAATTCATTCGTGTGTACTCTGGAATGACGTTTGGTACGGTTCCTCCATCCTCGATGACAGCATGGACACGTTCATCGGGTTTCATCTGCTGGCGAAGTAGTCCGACGCTACTATACGCTGCGACGGCAGCGTCAAGAGCGTTGACGCCATTCCACGGCTCGTTGGCCGCGTGCGCTGTCTTTCCGAGGAACTCTGTGCGAAACTTGTGGCTTGCGATCATCTTCATCGCAGCCAGGCCAGAGTAGGTGCCCGACTCGTTTGATAGCTGATGCGCGCACAGGGGATGAGCCACTGTAATAGCGAAAATTAATAAATGTTTTTTTGAATTGGCCCTCTGCGCATTGAGACCCGTCTTAAGAACACTAATCGACGGTTCACCATCGAAAAATAGCCCCTCATATCACCTACTGATAGCAGCTGAGATGTCATCCTTAAACGCTCCAGCATCGATCAACTTCGCCTTCCCACCTCCGCCCTCTTCGGCTGGAGTGCCAAGTATCCGGAGTCGACCGGCGGCACCGCTCTGTTTTAAAGCCGCCACAGCGCCGAGAAAAGCAGCAATAGATGAAGTCGCAATCAGATTATGACCGCATGCATGACCAATCTGAGGAAGAGCATCATACTCGGCGCAAATCACCACAAGGCGCCCGGAAGAGCCGATCTCGGCCTCGAAACTTGTAGGCAAGCCATAGGCGCTGCGCTTCACAGTGAACCCCCGGTCTTCAAGAAACTTCGTGATGGTGTCGTGTGCGAACACCTCTTTATATGCCGTCTCCGGATGTTGGTGCAAGGCTTGGTTGATGTGCTGCCTCAGATCCTGGTTCGCGCCGTCGATTTCGGTATTGACAACTGTCCGCAAAACGTCAAAATTGATGGCTGACATTTTCGGCCCGAGGCGTATCGGTCCGCGTGTTGGTAAGCTATCCAAGCGGAAGTTGCATTAAGTGAGATGTATAGGAACGGAAAGCCTCGTGAATTTATGATCTGTAGATGGCTCGAAATAGCTTCGGCTTTGGTGGGGTAGTTAGCGGTGATGGCGGGGTAGCTGGCAGTGCGGGGCAACCTCATAGGGCTGAATCCGAAGGCGATCCAAGGTATTAGCGAAGTAGCGCGTCATCTAGGAGCCAGCACACTTAAACCTACAACATGGTGCTTATGATGCATCTATTCTCGAGTGCTTCTCATTCGCCTGGCTACTTACCAATATTTCGAGCGTGGTCTCGAATTATTCAACGAATTCCTTCTCAATCATAGCACAATCCTGACTCATGACTGATGAATAGCAAGCTCCTACCAAGAGGAAGCAGACCAAACAGATCGCAAGCTTACCTCCTGGTATACACTAGGGCCAAAAATCGTTTTATACATAATCTTATAGATCTGATATATGAGGCAGTAACATTTCCCAAACCCCCCTTTTCTGTGCCTTCATCGAGTAGCGCTTTCGTAACCCTTAACACACACTTGGCCCCGCTACTAAGCCATCCGCTACCCCTTCCGCAACCACATCATGAATAGGATACGTTGGATGAAGGTTATTGAGCCAGAAATACTCGTTTACAGCAACCCCACAGCTTGGGGTGAGGGTGTTTTCTTCCGGTGTGCCACTATGATCGTCAGTATCTCGTTGACACCTTACTCGACTTAGCTTTCGGTCGTTGCAAGGGTTTCTGGACTCACTTCTGATAGGCACTGCAGTAGCCCGTCGTATTCTTCAGGCCAGCTGTCTGTTCATATGTACTTGGCTTATCCAGTACCTCCCCAAAGCTCTTGTTCGAATCATAAACCCAGACGTTGACCTCGTCGGTATGGTTGCTCTTGAGCGCAGCGGCTGTATCCGCTACCCGCTTGTTCCAGTCTGCGATGGCCGCTTTCTCCATTTCTACGGAGGATTTTCCTTGACCCACCGTCAACGGACTCCGGTCTACAGGCGGAACGTTGATAAATACGAAATTCCTAGCCCCGCTGGCGTAGAGTTGATTAACAAGGCCCGAATACACGTCAAAAACCTTGGTGTACAGCGGGCCAGAAGATCCTGGACCAGAGCCGTACGAATTTCCGACGTCGTTGATTCCGATCCAGATCGCGAAAACGGAATTGGCGCCCGTCCATTTCGGAGCTGACGGAGCTGACGGAGAATTGCCAGTGTAACCCGGAATAAACTCATCTTGTACCTGCTGCTTGACGGACAGGACTGTAGGCTGGTATGGCTGAACGAGAGCCGAGTCAACGGTAGCACCTCCGTATGCAAAGTTGTAAGTCTGTAAACGCGATGCGTTATACTTAACGGTGAGAAACCCGACCCAATTTGGCCCGTTTGAGGATGTCCAGCCGGGATATGGAGGGTTCCCAAAAGGATTTGACGCTGACGGTGGCGTTTGCGTATAGTTGAAACCTGGCTTACGTGTTAGGACTATTCATCTCAGCTACCACGCCGTCTCTTTCCTGTTACAGTACCTGTCTGTGTGTAGCTGTCTCCACTAGAAATAGATCAGCATACGCCACGTGGAATTTGGACGATGACACTAACAAGATGAAGGCGTGTTTGATGTCCTTCCACCCCGTCCACTCAGCCGTTGCCGCACATGGTTCCGATCCCCCTATTCCCAGGTTCGCTGAGGGTAGCGCATGGCTTCCAATAGCAAGATATGCCAATGCTGTGGCGATCAAGCGAGACATCTTCCACTACTGGCAGCGAAAAGATGGAGCTAAATTTTACTCGCGACGAGAAGCCCGGACTTCCTTCCGTGCGCTACTGGCGGACTTGGAACGGACCAAAGGGAGAGCTAAAGAAAGCGGTATTGAGTTTTAAGAAAACGAATGCCAGACCAAGACACGTTATATAGGTACTTAATTCAGGGACCAACTTTAAGATTCTAGGAGACATATTTATATTTCCAGCTGTACCTTTAATGGAGGGGACCTCTCGCAGCAATATAACCCCCAAAAGCCCAGTATATTTTCTCCATGGCATTGTTGCCTGGTGGAATTCAAAATTAGAAATCCAGCTTCGGTCAGCTTACGCCGCACTTTGTACTTATGCTGGCTTCGTATTGGGTCGGCTATGGGGCTTATAGACGGCGCGTATGACTAATTGATGAAACAGTTAATATCATCGATGATCCTTTCATACGTCAAATATATCTAGCTTTACCTATTTCCTTAATCAATACGCCACTTTTGCGTGGCATCTAGGCCAGTTGATATGGAGCTAATGTATGTAGCTCCAAAATGCAATGTTGTCAAGGTCAGTTTGCCCCTTAAAGACAGAGGTAGCAAGAGTTGGAGAGCACGGGGCTTCAAGCGCCGTCTTTCTCCATCTAATTATCTATTTCCAACATATATCTCCGCTTCATCGCCCAATTGCAGATAAATTCATCGCAATTCAAAGTTGCCCCTTAACCCTATGCGGAGGCAGAAGCTCCGAGCCACGATGGGAGAGGTGGGATATGCGCATGCATTGGAGTTAGCTTGCTACACTGGCTGGAAACTTTATCCGAACTTCACGTGTTGGAATTGGATATCTGAACGTTGGACAAAGTAATTATTGTCTGAGAAAGGACCTAATCAAAAAGAGAGGTTACCTCCTTTAATATCTAATTGTATGGTAGAAAACTCATTTCTATCCTTAACTCCTATTACCCTGTTTTTACGCAGAAGGGAGAAATATTATTGAAAGATATTGTGATTTCGCGTTGAAAAACCAAACCCATTCCATCTGCTACCCTTTTTATACTCAACACATATACTATATCTCTCTACAGAGTCTTTTGTACGCACTGCGGCCTGGACTACCTCGCGGTCACCATATCTGTATTACACGAAGTATGATACTAATTAGGACTAAAAAACTACTCGAGAGTTTACAAAGCTAGGTAGAGTTGATGCCATTCGGTAATCCCTCACCCGAAGACTGTTTGCTCCGCCATTGTCCTTCCAATGCGTACCTATTGGTAGGACGAGATCAGAAAGAATTTTAGTAGTCTTAGAATTATACTCTAGAGACCAGAATTACGAAGAGAGTATCTTCCGGAAGTCTAAATATAGGTACCATTCTTAGAGGCCACTACGTGAGATAGAATAGCAGGGAAAGGTACGGATGTTTCGAACGCGGTGTTGAGTTAGAACACTGTGAAACGGGTTGTAGGACAGACAGTCTATATATAGGCGAAGGATTACTAGGGCGGCTGCTTTTTTATCTCTCTTTTAGAAAGGGGGAATATCTATTTTGTGTCACCTTCACCCTGATTTTGCAAAAATTATATTGAGACATATTATCTATACCTAAGGCATTTCCAGCCTCTCGCAGCCTAGACATAGTTGGGGGTTATTTGTACATGTCAGAAAGGTCCCATGATGGAGGTCATACGTAGAGTGAATGCTAGAGAGGCTTCTGCGAAGCAGTATCGGACTAGATAGTGTGTAGAGGTTATCTATTAACCCTTGCCCTTCTACTCCTCTCCGAGGGGGCGCAGCCCCCTTTACATATTGCCTAAGAGGGCGCTATTCCTAATATAGTTCTATTATTCCTGGCCCTAGGCCTAATCTGGCTCTTGTTCCTGTTATCCCCTGACAGTACAGCTATAACTTCGTCTTCTCGAATTCTCATAATGAAAGCGACAACTCTACTCCTTTCTACCATTGCTCTTGTTAGCTCTGCGCTTGCCCCAAGAGGAGCCTTCAACATCGAAGACCCAAAGGGGAACACAACACTTCACATCCCGGTCGACCGAAACTACCAGAACCCCGATGTCCTGAGCGCGGTATCTTCCATGTACCTCGTGGGCTCCATGAGAGTCGGACTTGACACCATTAGCGAACACATCTCTCAACGAATGCGACTTTCCGGGACATGGCAGTACATTCGGGGCCCTTATTTAGGTACGCAGTTGTTAGAAGGACAGAGCCCGCTCATTTTGAATCCACCCACGGCGTAAGTAGTATTATCTGCCGCACTAAGGAGATCTAGAAAGAAAACAAGTCGGAATGTAGTTAGTAAGAAGGCCAGGTTGTAATCTGCTATACAGCACAGGATTAGTATTCTCCCCAAAATACAGGATTACTACAGAGTCTATCTTCTACACTTGTAGTATGATAGAGGAAATAATAGCTAAAGACGTCCGCGATCAATATATGAGTTTCCAAATCTTTAAATTAGAGGATGAGACCCACACCAATCGGAGATACACTATAATTACAGCACGTATAGCGCTATAAACCACTATAATTATAGCCAGCTTCAAGACATCACTACGAGGAAGCCAATTAAATTGCGACACCTTGGCGTATTAATTCGCTTGATACTGACCATCATTGAAGCCCTCGTTTTGATTGGCTGAATAATTTTGGGGGTCTAAGGCTATATCCTATCGCGACCGTACAGCGCTAAGCCCTACGATTACGCGCACAACCACCAAGTGGGTCTTGGGACATCATGATTTCCATAGAATTGGCATCCATGGGTATTTTTCACCGTACCTATTGAAACAGATGTAAGGCAGTTGGTGTCAAATTATAGTTGAAAAAAGGTACATTACTAGAAACCTTGCGTCTTAGAAACTATTTCTATTTTTGCGTCATAGAATGGTATATCTGCTCTGGTGCACAACAGACCAAGCAGCGTTATGTTTGGCACCAACACCTCCAAGCATACTTGGCACCGAATATGCACACCTTTCTTATACGGAAAAAACTATATCTTAAAGGCCTGGAGCCTTACGATCGACAAAAATCCTTCATTTTTCGGCCTTGAGCATCTTCGGGTGCTCTAGGTCAAGTCGACAGTGGCAAAGCTGGACTTATGGATGGAAAGCATGGGGCCGCGGTTTCAAGGCCAGAGAAGTTTACCGCGGTGGCTGGTGCTCCTTCAGCGTGAAGGCCGAAGGACGGGTGCGCCAGCAGATTGCCACGATGAGGTGTCAAACACGTCCTTGCCATATATTCAATATAGCTTTGTCAAAGTTGATTATCCTAGCTATACTCATGTAGGGACTTCAGCAATTGCCTTATTTCATGGATGCCCCACAATCTACAATCGAAGATCCAAGGACCTCTGCCGAACCTTTATCCAAGAGGAAATATATTGAAGGCGATCATCATTGGCCCAGTAAATGAAATTTATCCTAATGCGGCTTCAGCTACAAGTGCCGTGCGGAGGTGCCAGGACCAATCCCAGGGTGATGGATTGAGCCGCCGTTTGAAATGTGGGTTATATATATCTGTCTTAGAAAACCTCACAGATCAAGAATTGAGGGTGAGCGCCCAATATCTCATGTTCAACTCCAGTTCTATCCCGGAGTTGGTCTTTGCTTCAATATGCTGACCACCTGGAGTGCCCTCCTGCTCCTCGCTGGAGTCCGAGCGGCACCAGCAGATGTGCCTCCCAGCGACTATGTATCAAAGATAGAAGTGTAGGCTCTATCATTGCACGTCATCTTCTTGCCCAACTTTAGCTAACCAAGAGAATTCCTTAGGATTCGCAATCCCTACTATCCACTGGACGTTGTGGATAAGCTAGAAGAGGCTACTATGCCAAAGGTCGATGCGTGGTTAACCAAGAAGATTGATGCTAAGAAGAACAATAACTGTACGCTGGAAAATGCAGCCGTGCGCAGGGAATGGTTCGCCTCCTATATTTATAATACGTAAGGAAGAACTACCCAGCACTCACATAGTCACCAGGAGCGACCTCAGCGAGACACAGAGACAGGAGTATGTCGCTGCTGTGACATGCTTGATGAAACTGCCCACCACAGTAGATACGACCAGATTTCCTGGAGCCCTGAGTCGATATGATGACTTCGTCGCGTATCATATGACGCACGCCATGCAACTTCACGATAATCTTCACCTGTTCGGCGCCCACAAGTATTATGTGTACCTCTTCGAGAAAGCCCTTCGCGAAGAGTGTGGATATACTGGTTACCAGCCCGTACGTCAACGCTAACAGACAAAGTCCTCGGAGTGCTGTTACTAACCATATGAAAGTATATGAATTATGACCGTTATGCGGAAGACCCATTCAACTCACCTTTGTTGAACGGCAATGCGTCTAGTCTTGGGGGCAATGGTGTGCTGGAACCCGCATATAAGGGTGTTCCGCAACCTGGACGAACTCCGAACATCATTAAGTCAGGCGGTGGTGGAGGCTGTGTGACCGAGGGGCCCTTCTCAGAGTATGACATCCACTTCATTACCTTCTATTAAGAACTCTGGTCCTTCCTATTTACATCCAGAATAACACCATGGTTACTAATACAACGGCAATAGCATGGTCGTCAGCCTTGGGCCTACCTCGATGTCAATGGGCGCCAATGTACCCAAGAACCCAAGAGCCGACGGCACAGGCAAGAACCCACGCTGCTTACGCCGCGACGTCAATCGCAACGCAATCATGGGAGCCAGGGCCGATCGCGCTTACAGCCTTATCACCGACAACAATGAAATGGATGACTTTTACAACGAGCTACTAGGGACGCCTCCGCCCAAGAACGATCCCTATCCGTGGGGAGTAAGTTTCCCATTCGCAAGCGATTCAGGGTAACGAAACACCAAGCTAACATGTTGGAATTAGATCCACACAGCAGGCCACTACGTCGCCGCCGTTGACCCTGGCGGGGACCCGATGACCTCGCCTGGCGACCCTCTTTTCTACTTCCACCACACGTCACTAGATCGGCTATGGTGGATTTGGCAGATGCAGGACGTGGATAAACGCCTCAATGCTATCCCATTCGTCAACTCGTCCATGCCAATGCCAATGAAGAGAGCAGCAGAGCCTTTGGATACCATGGTCGACATGGAATGGCTTGGGCCTCCGATTAAGCTTGTAGAGACCCATGACCAGCTCGGTGGCAATGGCGGGGCTTTCTGTTACGTCTACGTTTAGTCTAGCTGTAGTGATACTCGGGTGTATTACTCTGATTGTCACAACGGTTGCAAATAAGTATTGTTATACACGTTCTTGATCGGGACCTCCGCATTCTGAAGTCTGTCGTGTTACGTCATACAACCTAGTGATACCTATAGTAGGCGAATAGTTGCCTCAGTACTTGGGCTAGATAGATCCCTTTCTCAGGATTCGACGTAGTATACCTGACATACTTGCATTAGTTCTAATTCATCCCGCGCTTAGATAATGCGGCTATATATTGCGATCCTAACCCCTGTGTTATCGTTGAATGGAATACCTACGTATTTCTGATCTTCGAATCAACGTTCCCAGTTTGGTATGTCATGTCACTTCACATGCTCTGTGAACCTTACACGACGGATTATAGACAAACCCGACGTAAATTATTGGTGGCCTACTCAGCTGGCGGGCCTGTGTAGACGGGAAGTGATCTGGTAGGTAGGGTGAGAGCTTAAAGTAATTGGAGGCCTGATCCCGATGGCGTTACCAATCGAGTCAGCGGCGCGCGGCAACGTTTTGAATCGGCAACGTATATGGAATATATAACTAAAAGCTATCCCGTATGTCGGTCTATCCCTAAGAATAACTTTCTACCCAATTAAAAGTGAAAGTGTTACATGACAGCTTGCATTGTTACCTCTTGAAAATGGAACTCCCTACTGATTCAATGATGCGATATTTGATGTTTGGTTTCTCTATCACATTCGTGGTGTGGGTAGTGTATCAATTATTCTCTATTCTGTACCAACTCTCGCCCTTCCATCCATTGTGCCACATTCCCGGACCCAAGCTCTCAAGGACGTATCTGGCGGAGTTCTACTACGACTTCATACTGTATGGTCGGTATACAAGGAAGATACAAGATATGCACAGTAAATATGGTAATGTGAAAAGTCTTGACGAGATAGAAACGCAACATGGACATCAAACTAATAGGAGATGTCAGGACCCATTGTACGCATAAGTCCTAATGAGATGCACTGCAATGACCTCAACTTCGTTGATGAGGTGTACGCCGCTAGTAATCGCAAACGGGATAAGCCAATGCACTGGGTTCATGGCTCAGCACATACTGAATCTGCATTTGCTACTTCGGATCACGATCTACACAAGATTCGACGCGGACCCCTAACCAAGTTCTTCTCACGTGGAATGATTGCACAGTTAGAAGGTGATATCCACAGACTATCACAGCGTCTTTGCGACAAATTACTACTACAAGGCGACGACCCAATTGACGTCGCCGTAGCTTACAGTTGCTTCACGTCAGACGCCATATCCGCTTACTGCTTTGGAGACAGCTTCGGTTTTTTAGACCAGAAGGGCTGGTACCCTAATTTTCATGTTGCCGAGCTCTCTACGCTTAAGCCTGTGTTTGCACTCCGATTCTTCCCCATTCTCACAAAGCTCATGGATCTGGGAGAGTAGTTCGTTGCCCCTTTTCTCGATGATCTAAGCTAGAGATCCCCTAACCAATAACAGCTTTCTTGATTATTTCCCTGAAGATCTTGCACTGCTTATCAAAACACTCAAAGTCGACATGCCAAACCAGATCCGGAACATTCAAAGCGAAATTGAATCAGGGATGGTTAGAGAACGCCCCAACATATTCAATTCTATACTTCGATTAGAGCCCGAACGGAAGAAACTGCTAAACCTCCCTGAGGAAGCGATATCACTCCTTGGCGCAGGGACCGAGACGGTATGTATGGAAAATATGAAGTGTTATGACTTCCATCCCCTATTCCTCAAACCCCCTTTTAGTACCTACTGGCACGCTTAGGAGCCTTCAAGAATACCGAGGATCTAGATACTAACAGACGTTTTTTTACGTCCGCAGTCAAGTTGGACACTAGCCGTCATCACATATCACCTGCTCAGTAAACCTGAGTTGCTGGCAAGATTGAAAAGGGAGCTAGAGCAAATCGTTGATGACCCCCAACACTTACCACCATTGAAAGTACTTGAAGGTCTCCCCTATCTAGAAGCAGTTGTTCAAGAGGGCTTACGGCTTTCCTATGGTAATTAAGATCCCTTTTTTTCTATTCTCTCGATGAGCTAATTGGGATTGCTGATGTCTTCTGCTGCAGGCGTATCGGCTCGTTCACCACGTGTCCCCACGGATGAGGACCTGATATACCGTGGTGAATGGCAGAAAAAACCGGTGGAGTATGTAATCCCTAGGGGTTACGCTATCGGCATGTCAAGCGTCATTGCCCATCACGACGAAAGTGTATTTCCCGACTCGAACTCATTCATCCCTGAGCGCTGGCTGGATGCCGATACTAGAAAGACGCTCGACCGTGGCATGTTCGCATTCTCTAAGGGCAGTCGATCTTGTCTGGGCATGAAGTAAGCATCACATTTCGTTCCTTTCAGACCTGATATCCATTATGCTTGTATATCGGAATCTCTCTAATGGAATCAATGTAGCCTTGCATTTTGCGAACTGTATATCGCGCTATCTGCGCTCACCTTGCGAGTCTTGCCACGAATGCAATTTTTCGAAACGACGGAGGAGGATGTGATCTACGACCACGACATGTTTCTACCCATGCCGAAAGCGACAAGCAAGGGGATCCGGGTAACTATCAAACCCGCTAAGTGAACGCGACGATGCTTTTGTCATCTTCACACGCCTTAACACATGTTTTCATGCCCATTCAATCTTACCCCGGTGAATCGGAAGCGAAAGCTTTGGAACCTTAAAATTGTGGTTGGGAAAATTCCCGAGGGTTTAACCTCTGGGCATCAGGAGAGGTTAATGTTGGATTTTGAATCTAATTCATGAGATCACAGTTATGGGGTCTGATTTTGAAGGCGGTTCGCTACTGTCGTCGATCAGGGTACAGAACTTGGAAGGACTAAGGTATAATAGGTATTATGGAAGAACCTCCGCACTACACGCCTTCAACGTAGTACTTCCTGGTCTATAATACTCTATTTCACTTGAGGCGCAAAGTTGACTACCTACCTACCTAATGCAGTAGCCGAAGCCGTTGAAGCCCCTTGATTGTCCCCTACTAGCTAAGCTCCTGAGCTCTCTGAAAGAGCTTGGCATTGACAGGGGTAGATCACCCCTCTTTCCCATATCCGCTGGCTAGACTTCAGTGACGCGATACGGAGATCAAGATAAGAACGCCAATAGCTTTAGCACGATAAGAAGCGAGATATGGCCATAGCTCACATACAGGGATAGGCCTCTAACACAGAACTTATGGCGGCGTCGGGCTTCTCCATGCCGACTTTCAAGTCGTAAATTTGTTCCTCGCTGCAGACGGTCGACAAAGACTCAGAAACATACGGTGTTATATCGCCATGGAGCGCATCAAACCAGAGCTACGTATTCGCTCCAGCAAGAGTAGAATCGCCCTTGAAACGGAGTCACAGCAGTCACCACGCTACCGTAGATGCATAACGCGCCGTGCCCTTGTCCGCCCCGCGACCCTATTCGTCCCTCAAGACCCAAACGAGACACCCAAGCATCACTTCCCCCTGCAGACCCTCACTGCGCGATCTACACAGTCCCGCTTCATAAATCGGTATGACAGCCGCGAGATCCTCATCCTCGTTGACGGGAGCTGCATCAACAATGGGAGCAGAGATCCAATCGCCAAGCCGCCAGCCGCCGGCTGCAGCTTTACATACAAGGGAGGCGGGTCTGGGATAGCATTTCCATTCATGGATTGGAGCCATGATGACGGCGGGATGGTTGGCTTTCCCCTCGAGAAGTGCGGGCCAGGGGGTGAGAGCTACAACGCGACGAGCAACAGAGCGAAGCTAAGGGCAGTCATTGCGGCGCTTGAGTTCCGCGCCTGGCAGGAAGAGGGTTGGCGTCGCATCGTGGTCGCGACAGACCTCGAATACGTGGTTGACGGCGCGACAAGATACCTGCCGCAGTGGGCGCGCCGTCGCTGGCGAACCCGTAGATCAACGACGGTCGCCAATCGAGACCTATGGGAGGAATTACACGGCGTCATCGAGAGCATGCAAAGATCGGGCACCGTGGTCTCGTTTTGGCTATTGCTTCCCCATAGCATAGCTAAAACCCGGTCGGCTCTGGTGCAAAAGACGAAAGATGCCGCCCGTGAAGCCGCGACAATACATACAGACGCAACCGCAGCCGAGTTTACCAGATTATGTGGCATCATGGTGTAAGGCCGCGGGATCCCATCTTGGTTTGATGGGCTAGCTTTCAATTTTTATCCTAACCTATCTTGGGCTCAGGATCTAAGTGCCGATGTTAATATTATTTTTAATGATTTCTAACGTGGTGGCCGATTGGTTCGTATTGGATGAACCAACCTTCGCAGCTGCGTTTGTTGTACCGGCCAAGTTTGCATGTTAGACGGAAAGTCATGTCACTGTTATTTTCAGGAAGAATAGGGCGGAATGGATATAGGTAGGCAGCATGGAAACATTGGAGGAATTTGGTACCGGCGAAGGGATACTCGATAACTTGGACCTGTACAGACTTGCACTTAGTGTTGAATTACTAGGTACCTAGTCCCTGTACTGGTGGGCTATAGGGACTTTTATAGGCTGCTCACGGAGTCTAGAAGCACTATCATTCCGATCTAAAGGGCACGTAGAGGGGCATCACGGATGGTTAGCCCCTCTCCTTTTCCCGCGCTTTAAGCTGCCCCGTCTTAGAGGATTCTAGGGGTGAGTAAATATAATTAGATTCTTCTATTTTATGACGCAAAGTATTATAACTATCATTAAGATACCTAGATATTCACCTATATTCTTACAGGTATATAATCCAACAAGTTCCAGTGTTCAATTTCCTCATCGCCGACCGGGGCGATTTACCAGACTTGGCGGTTGAGTTAGAATGTCGACCTGTCCGTATCGTCCGACTCGGACCGCTCTTCGACATACTTCCTACTCATGAACATAACACCACTCTTCTTAATCGGCGCCATATCGAGATGTTTCTCCATCTCCAAGGGCAAAGCGTCCGAGTCAAATTTACCTGATGTCTGTAAAAATAACGTGAGCCGAGATGGAGACCATTTCGCCTCCGTGGTGGTCTTTGACGATGTCTCTATCTTTCCCAAACTAGGTTTCCTACGGCTCTGCTCTTGATCGAGTCTAAGACCTGCTTCTCTTTGCGCTATGAGCACGGCCGCTTTCTCACCGGCGATTCCCCTACTGGTTCGCACCATTGCTAAAGGACTTTTGCAAGTTCCTGGGTGTATATTTATTGCCTAATGGGTTAGGAGGGGAAAGTTCGAAAGCACCTAGTCATTGGATATTAGATATCTACCATTGGTAGGTATCTAGGGAGGTATATATGTAGACTGTGGGAAAGTAGGTCAAAAATGGCCGCCTATGTAGAATATAAAGACAATGCATGGGGTAGTGCACATATGCGTGCCAAATCGACAATGGTAACTATACTGCCACTGAAAGACTTGAGAATAATGGATTGTCTAACCTCGGAACGTGAATTCATTGTCTAGGAACTTGACTCAAAGGTATGAACCTCTAACAATAGTACCAAGGACGTAACATTTGGCAATAGGGCAACGTCTTGAATAGTATGTGTTAAACTGTCTTTCGCTCTAGTAGGTAACTGTCCATCCTCATTACTCCGTCCGGATTAGTTAACCTATAGTACTCGCAGGCCTTTGCTCCGAATGTAAATCGCAAATGAAAGATATAATGATATAAGGTTAGGTACCTATATATATAAAGGTTATCTCAAAAGAAATCAACAAAGGTCATCACTTCATCACCGTTCCCAAGTATAAAGAAGCCGTGCTCTGAAAGCAATATTCAGCCCATCCCCCATCCCAACAAGCCATTACGCCTGGATCCAAAATTCAAAGAGGGTCTAGCCCATGGCTAGATGTATCCAAAATGAAACGCTTCGTCAAGCCAGTAGGAAACAGCTTCGGCAATAATAACGGAACGTCGCACAACAATCTAGGATGAAGTCTCGCGGTGATAAATGTGGAAGTTAAACTGGGCAATTCGGCGGAGTCGATCGACATCGTCAGCCTTCAGAACCAAGACAAATACCTTTCCATTATCACTTGTACATTCCGTCGCTTGACGCTCTCATTTGCTTCGCGCAAGGAAACCCAGGGGTCTCGAAGGTCGCAGTAAAGAAATTATGTAAGAGTCGCGAGCATAGCCTTCATCAAACCGGGAGGCGGGCCTATTAGAAAATCAATGTTAGCTAAACCCCCTCCACTTCACAAAAGCCGTAGCTCACAAGTAGAAGCGCACCTTCACCTATCGATACTTAGGCACGCTGATGGACATCCTACCTTTCTTGTCCTTCTCAATGCGCACCCCGCGCCGCGGCTCCTCAATCCTCTCCACCTGTTCCTCGTAGAGGACGAGCTCGCCAGTCGGTAGTCGCTCGGCGGCTACCAGTTCGCGCTCAGTGCTGTGGCTGTGAGACCGGTGGCGGGAGTGAGAGTGGTGGTGATGGTGTCGTCGTTCAACTTTGAGGAGGTCGCGTTCCGCCTCAAGCCGAGCGATTTCCATCTTAATATCTCTCTCGCTGCGCCGTCGGTCGCCGACTAACGCAAGAGGACCCACGGGGATTTCTTCACTGATTTCCCTTGGTTCTCGTGCTTCTATTATGACGGGAGTGCGGGTCGTGGACGCAGAATGGCTACGATGGCTGCGAGAACTGCGGGTGCTACGAGTAGGCGAGGTCTCGCGGATAAACGTCTCCTTCACTACTTCGACGGGGGCTGGCGGAGGTGGGGGAGGTTGCTGGGCCGGAGCAACTGGCGCTGCGGTATGAATAATTTGCGGGGGCGCGGGAGCAGGAGGTGGCGGGATAGTGAATATTTCTTCCCTCCTTTCTTCGATGACACCGCCGGGAACTGATCGAGCTGCGGCGATTTCTTGTTCAGACTTCTTGTAGTCCTCACTCAGCTTGAGCAGGTCATCGATGTTCTGCTGACCGAGAGCTTTCTGCACAATGATGACATTACCCTGAGATTATTAGTTTGGTGAATTTGTCAGTCATCCAATACGGAACGGGGTCATACCTCATCGATAAACGGATACCCAAGGTCAATGAGCGCATTCTTGGAAACGAGTCGGCTTGGGATTCTCGTTTTCCCCTTCTTAGGGTACTCGCTCCTCACGCTCTTTATGCTCTTGGCGCTCTTAACGGTGACACTGGTACCTCCGCTGCTGCTTGAGTCGTCCGATGCGACGCTCCTACTTCGCACGCTATTACCATGGCGTCTGTCTCTTGATTCGCCGCTATCGCGCCGTTTTCTTGCTCTGACGATTTCCATCTCCCGAATGCGTTCCGGATACGCATGGTATTCCTCATCGCCATAGCGATCAGGCTCGGAAATCTTGATCTCCTCGAAGTCGCGTTCGGCGTATATTCTCGGTGGAGGTAGAGCTCTGGATCGGGGAAGAGGGATAGGCTTATAAGGGTCAGGCTGGAGGTCGCGACGGGGAGGAGGACCGTGCTCCTCCAAGTACCGCGGCGGCGGGCGTCTGTCGAATGTGTCAAGGGATGATTGACGTCGAATTAGGCCGGGTCGTCGCGGCGGAGATGGGCGACGAAAGTCTCGTTCGCGCTCTCGCTCTCGCTCCCGGTCAAGAACAAGACGTCGCTCTAACTCAGGGGGTGGAGAGCGTCGAAAGCGTGGTCCCTCATCGTAGTATCTTTTATCCCGTGGATCGTCATCCCATGGACGAAGTGGTTTTCGATCAAATCTTTCATCAACTGAGGTCTCACGAACCCTTCCGCCTGGACCGCCAGCATAGTAACGGTCGTGCTCCTCAAAGCGATCCCTTTCTGCAGCGAAACGATTCCTGTCCCACCTTTCACCGTACGCCTCGCCATAGGCCAGATCGTCGTCCGACCGTCGGTATGCCATTCTTTAAATGGTAGGATGTTTGAAATATTCGAAATATTTAAAATAAATTGAAAATGCCCGCGACGATAATTAATTCGATGAGCGACGACAATGAATTGAGTTTAGATGCTATCAACTCAATAACGGCGGGCCGCGGTTAGCGTGGTTGTAGTGTTCGAACTATGACGACAAGAGAGGGGGGCAGCTTCCGGAAGCTAGACGTATTATTTCGATTCCTGTGGAAATGCGCGGGGCGACTCGTTGCGAGTGGCTTGACGGTTGCACCACACTTCACGACACAACTTGGTGACAGAAGCCGAATAGTCTTGTTTTTTCGTCTCGGGTATTCGCACACACACACATACACTTTGGGTTGCGTGTGACCTTAATGCGACTCTATCCGTCGCGGACTGACCGAGGAACCTGACCAGCGGCACGAGGGAGGGGCAGGTACAAAAATGTGTCAGTTATGCTGGTGTATGTGTAGGTACCTAATGGATGTATATATAAATGTCGCTAGGGGAATACCTAGGTAGGATCGTCACAGAAAAACGAGTTCAACCTGATACTTGGTAGGGTTTGAGAGAACTGGCAAACAAACTCAAACATAGAATTGAGTGTGAAGACATGGAGGGGCATCCCGGTGTTCTTAAGAATTCCAAGTTTATTACATCAGGGAATGATGGGGAACTGGTGATGCTAGCTGGAGCCGTCTCCCCATTAGCGCTGTTGAGGTACAGCCCACCAGGTACCCAAGGATCCACATCCACAATCCCGAGAGGGAACCAACGAACCCAAGTATCTGGTGGACTATGTTAGTGTGGTAAGATTCCCGAAGTGAGACTGACTCAAGCGAGTAGCAAATCAAGACAACTATACTTCAATATATCGTTTCAACACGTATAAAATCAATTCATTAGGCTACCTTAGCGTCTTGGTGGGGTTTAGCCTAACCGTATATATTCGGTTAGTTGAGTAGTAATGGTACATATACTGCTTATTAGCATAAGCCGCTCACAGTTCATATGCTTAATCCATTAAGCGGCTTCCTTATTAAGCCGTACATCTACCGCTCTAGCCTTTTACGTTCAAAAGTTGCATAACGCTAACCCAAATGAGGGGTAGATTTACGGCTCAATCCACGCGAGCCGCTCAAAAATCGAGCCGCTCACACCGCGAGCTGCATACATGCAGTTATATGGGGCGTACTTAACCCCTAAGGAGGGGTTATCTTCCTAAACAGCAACACATGCACATACGCGTAATCTAGTAACAGTAATCCCTCCGTAGCTCAGTGGTAAAGTGCAACGTAGCCAATTAAACGTGTTGTCGCATAACTTGTAACAGTAAGCCGTAGGTTCAATTGAATGTGACATTGAATAAATTTGTGACCTTAGAATTCAATTGGCTGTACGAGAATGCGATGCATACGGTAGGAGTGGTATCCCCTATGCGATGCATAATTTTTTTTTCTTTTTGCATATATATGCGTACGGGAAACGTTTTAAATGCATTAAGCCGCTTATATATATAAACGTTTCCTATCTTTGAGCGGCTCCCGGATTGAGCCAATCAAAATTTATTGAAGGGCTTATTAAGCGGAAACGTTTAAATAAATATTACGCGAACCTTTCCATTTACGGTAGGCAGCGGCTCATATAATGAGCCGTATATATACCGTATATATACGGCTCCCGGAACCCCCCCCTTGACGCTAAGGTACTTGTCGAATGAACCTATCAGACCCCTTCTTTACGTATTTTGAGTGATGTTCCACATCGGTCTCGTGAATATGATTGATAGCGCACTAACAGGAAGCAACAAATAACGGCCGTACCTAGGACCGGCGTCTCTCCAAACGCCCCAGCAGTTGACAATTGGGCAGCGTTTGGGCCGATAAATGGAAGGCCTCGAGAATTAACTACCTATGGATTAGTTGAAGGCTTGGCTTTGTGCGACGATGAGATTCATCTAAGTTACATTTTACGAATGTCAACCATGCTCAGCGCATAAAAGCAGTACGAACAGAAAACTACATAGGTAAAAGATACATATTCATCATGCCGCAGCGAATATAAAAAGGCCCCGCCAATACAACACATGCCGTTCAACCGGGCATCCTTGTTAAGCTAGAATTAGGCGTATCGAACGGGATAATGATGATGTGGTTACTTTAGGCCCACCAGCGTTTTCTTTTTCGATGGAGCCCTACAGAGTCCAGAATTGTCGGATTTCATTGAGTGGAAAGCTTCTCTTTCCAAGATTATCGACCACAGCTCGTAATGCACAATGACGTCGCTCGGCGCAGCAAGCTGAGGGTAAAATGGTCTGTGCTTATCACGACTTCTGGTGACGTAATGTTGTTCGGGGTTTTCAATTTGCATCTGGAATGTTCAGTTTACGACTCTGCTGTAATTCAACGAAAGAGGGTTTTACAATATGTCAGTTATACTCGGCTCCATTCTTTAGAGTATTCGAGGTTCGGAACTCTAGCTCGTGTTGTGTAAAATAAATATGCGCTTCCCCGTAATTTCTGCTGCCTAACCAAAACCTTACGCCCTCTAGTCAGGAGTCACGAACAGTTCGGCAGGGACTACATGGGGTCCTGCATCACGTTTCGACGAAAGCATTAGAGAACTTATTGGCGGATATAGGAGGTGCATAGGAACCTAAGGCAGTTGGTAATTTTCGTGGTCGTTCTCCTACGATGTCAAATGGTAATAGTCTAGCATTCTCTAAACTCATCAATGGTACTATTGACACTATTACTATAAGGGCTAGTTATTCGAGACCATTTCAAGTAGAAATTCGGATCTTGAATACTAGAGCCTGGCTATCAAGATTATAACCACTACCGTCAGCGTAAGACAACTTGCCCCCGTTCATGAACCCATTCTGGGTGATGAAGTCGTTGTCACTGAGACTGAACATGTAAAACTCTCCATTCGGGGAGCTAGGGTCAACGGGGACCATCCCAAGAGACTCCCATTTCTCATTCTACACACCAACATACAAAATTAGCCTCGTCTACGGGACAGCCCTACATGAAAAGCCCAATATGAAACACTGAACAACTTACCAGCAAGTATTGGTCTTGATCGCCACCATTATGCACACCGAAGCGGTTCAGCTGCGCATTAACATTGAAGTCGAGGAAGCTGCAGTATGTCGCTGGCGTAATGTTCTTTTTGAGGTCTCCGCTCTTGGATTTCGCAATATTACATCCCACACAGTCATAACCCCCTTTGGCTTTGATGTCCGTTGCATCAGAGATGTCAAAGACGTCGATTTGACGGTATACGGATTGTGAGTTGTCGGTACCGTGGCCGGCATCCGAGTCTCTAGACAAGACGAAGAACTGCCCGTTTTCCAAGGCGAGGATCTCAGATTGCGCCGCAACCTTAGGGTTCTTCGACTCCCCCGCCGTAGGGTCATCATACAACGGCAGGGGTACAACCCACTCTCCCACATATACAGGAGAGACTTGGTTTGAAATATCGTATTTGAGAAGGCGAGCGTTGCGCTGAGTTTGTTTATTCAAGCCCTAGAGCCATCTTAGCTAATGCATCGCGTTTCACGTCACTCATGGCCATGGTCCAGCAGGAAATCTAACTTACCCCTTCCTGGACGGCCGCGGCCTGCAGCAGGACCCACAGGGACTTTCCATCCTCTGATACGGTGAGGCCCTCAAAGCCTAGATTTCACAGATATCAGAAGCGCTATCCCATGGCATACATCCAAGCCATAGTGAGACTCACCGTGATTATTACCACGACCGCTGTCAGGATCCGCAGGGCCCACGTCATCACCCTCGCCATTATCAATATAAAATGGAGGGCTATTAGCAGAGAACGAAGCAGAGTCGTTGCGGACGGGCACGATTGCGTCATTGGGACGGATTGCAGTTAGCATCTTCCCGTCAGGGCCAAAGAGGTCTAGATTCTCGATTAGCAGAAGCCCTCCGTTTTCATGTCCGCCATCAACATAAGCACATACATATATAGGGACCATATTCGTCGGACACCCAAAAGCTTGAGTCGTCGTTCACCCAAAGCCCTTCTGCATCAACTGGGATGCGTTTACCGCCTGATCCCTCTCCGCCGAAGCCGTCGCCTGTGTAGGTAGCAGCAGGAAGATCAGGGAAGCCGGCGTATGAAAGGTGCCCCGTCGGATCGGCATCTAGTCCAGTGCAAGGCGTTCCGTCAGGACCAGAGAAGAGAATCGTGTCTAAATACTCAAAGAACAGGTTCGGGCCCGATGGATTATCCACGGTCGCACCAGGTTCGGGAGTGAAGATTATGTTGAACTTGTGAACCCGAGGATTAAAATTAAGTGTTCCTTGGGTATTCCTGGCCACTATCAGCACATATGGTCTCCGTGATAACACATATTAGGAATAGCCTCTTATATGCGCTGCGCTATTCCTCGGAGTTCACCTTCAGGTAGCTATCGCCTACCACAAAGCGGCACCTTGGGCCATCCATTCGGAGCGCATTTTCAAATAGAATCAAAAGTTGGTATACACTCACCACCCGCGATCAGGCAGAGACCATAATACGCCCGAATAACTCCCATTGTCAAGCTTCTTCCATGCGCCCTGCTCTAGGTGTATAGATGAACCGAGTCCACCAAGAGTGTCGCCAAATTTGTCAACTGCGTCTGACACAACATATCCATACCCAGCTAGTTCCTCGTACTCGTAGTCTATACCGTTGCAAGTTGTCTTATTTACGGTCGATGATGCAGTGGCGCCCGCCTGGTCAAGTACAGCAGCGCCTATGGCACCGGCAGCCAGGGAAACAGTAACCAGAAGTGCATTCATGTCGGACGTTGAAAGCTAGGTCCCCGCTGAAGGTAAACCACAGCAATAGGCATCACTTCAACCAACTACGATAGATATACTAACTACGAGCTGCTTATATACAGTTCTTAGCGGGACCTCAGCTGCCATTTCGGCCCGGGTATGATTTGCGCCTGTTACCTAGTACGTATATGGCAGGACTCTGCGGCGGGTTCAGCTATTGCTACACAACGCCTCGCTCTAGTGTGTTCTATTTTGTAAGACATAGGGAATGAAAATACCGAACTTGGGAGGTCGTAGATGCTCGGCGTTGCGCGCTTATCCAACTATACCGGAACGGTTGTTACTTGCGAGAGCACGTTGTCTCTCTCCGGGGTCTTATTCGCCGAGACTGCAATCGACTATTACGGTAGTGCTGATATACTAGGCGACGAACGGTTGACAAGGGGCTACTAATTAGACGATTAGCTAATATTTCTCGCCGTATTTGAAGTCGATCATGAACCACGTGGGTCATATTTCTATGTTTGAAATAGGATACACGTGTGTGTGAGAGTACTATAAGTTGATACATTTCCCTATCTCTACCTACCCACCTAAAGAGAAGTCTGTAAGAGTATTCCCCCTTGATTCAGCAATAAGGAATTGATCATATTCATGACATAGGTTATCGTCTGTGGGATGACCGTCATCCGCAATGGCGTCTTTCCAGCTATATACCTAGAGACCATGCATCTATCCACTCAATCTCTCGAGGGATGCATATAGTGATCCATACTCACTTTCGAAGATCATGTACCTAATCTACTACGGTCGCTACGAAGAAGGAATTTATCTTTTATGCGACGTCAATGATAATATTCAAGTGACTTGAATTCCCTACTGGCTATGTCTGAGGTCTGAGGAAATACGAAGCTGTTATGGAGCCTTTGACGCTAAAAAACGCTAAAGAGTTGTATCTTCAGCGGACTATCCAGGAGACCCTCAGGATCTTCCCAGTCGGATTCCTGAACTTCCGTGATACAGGTACAGACACTGTTCTTCTAATTGGTGGCGAAGTAAATGGTAAAGGGATCCATTGCTGTTCGGGGAAGTACCAGAGTGCAAGCTGAAGCCTACTAAGGTTATCGCCGATCACTTTAAGGACTACAAGGTGGATAAAAATAACGGTCACGGAAGCTCTGTAGTGATGTATGTAGATACCCGATCGTCTATCGTGTGGAGGTCAGGGGGAAGAGAATCCGACCAGCTGGTATTGGCGGATATCTTAGCGTGTTATTAATAATCTGCTCTAGGTATTGATGTCTATTCCCGGTTGATCTTTCAAGTCTGATTCAAACCTTCTATTTATTTCCACGCAACGCTCCGTAACCACTCACCCAAGATTTTCTGATACGCTACTTCCTTCAATCTTGCATCCTCTAGAGCCTCTTCTGAACGGTGGTAATGACGCGGCAAGTGATCGAAACCATGTATCTGATCTGGCACTAGTAACCAACGTATGCTTCTTTCCCCTCCCTCTTCGATATGCTCGAACGCGAACCTCTCGTCATCTAAAATGAGCTCGCCTTTCTTGTCTGACGGCTTCTCCTGGCCCACCTTTTCTGACAGAAGAGGTTCCGGCCGTCCTGCCAGTTTGTTCGCCATGCACCATGTCTCGTGTGCTAGCTGGTCTAGTTCCGTTCCGACGAAGAAGATATGCGGAGGCAAAGCATCGCGAGCAGCGAAGTATGGTGAAAGGAGCGGGTCCTTCAGGTAGCGTCCTGGATCAATATAACTCCACATGAAGATGGGAGACAATTTTGCTAAAAAGTCAGTCGGCTCAGAGCGCAAGCCTGGGCCGAGGCCGAGCTTGTAGTGTCGCGTCTTGAGCTTGACTTCCGGAGGTATACTTTTATCCACCACGGCGTAAATAGGCAACGCAGCTAAAGGCTTGACCTTTTCTCGGATCGAGGGTAGTTGGCATACGCCGAGGGTTAGACTTCCCCCTGCCGAGAACCCGCCGACAGCTATGCGATTCTTATCTATCGGAAGACTTTCGTCATGGAAAACGGCAAGCATTAGCGCTTCGAGGTCGTAGACCGCGGTCGGGAAGGGATAGGACGGAGCCTTGCGATAGTTGAGGGCAATTACAATCACATTGTGCATGTTGGCGAAGCGCGCATTCCACACATCGTCGTCTTGCGGCTGTCCGAGACAGAATCCGCCGCCATGGATAGTAAATACGGTCGGAAGAGGCGTCTTAGCAACATTCGGATCGAAAGACTTGGGAAAGAAGATTCTGTAGTGTTCTGTGTTAGAGTACGCTACGGATCACGGTGCTAGATGGCAGTATTCTGGGGCCACTATACCTTATTGCTAAAGACGGACGACACTGGTAGTATTTTACTATGTTCGGCCGGATCTTGGGTGGAGACGTCCATTCTCTATACCATAGAACAAGCACTCCGATTGTTTGGAGGGCGTAAATGGTAGCACCGCGGGTCAGTCGCTCTAGAATAGGAATAGGTGGCTGTATGTCCAGGCGGACATCTGATTGTTTGAGCTCTTCCGCCATTGCTGTTTAAGATTAGCTACCTTAGGGACGGAAGGTTTTCGGATGGTTGCTTCTTTCTCGAGGTCTATAGTGCATATAGTGGGAATCAAAAGATGTGCGTACCCTTTGCAGCCCCTCGGTACCGGGCATCATGCCTTACGTGGTGGAGGACGCGGCCTCTACACCCTTGGATTATTGGAACCTAATAAGGAACTGCCCTCGTAACTTGAACTAACTGGGGAACCTGGGAACCCTGCAAACGGCCGAGTCTACAGATCAAGTTAACATCCCCCCTGTACCAAAGTTGGCAGCTAAACCCGTTTTGGTAAGGGCTCGGTGAGGGGTTAGTCCGTCAGATCTCTTCTCTAATTAATCCAAATTAATTAGGTAGGATTTACTTATTTACTTAAACCTTTAAATCCCTTTTAATTTTAATTTAATTTTTTTTTCTTTTACATTAATAAAGAAAAAAAAATTAATTAAAAAAATATCGTAATTATTTAATTATAAAATATAAGTAAAAATAAATTATTTATTAATTAAAGATTAATTTTAAATTAATTATTTATTAATTAACGATTAATTTTAATAGCTTAAATATATTAAATATTTTAACTATTTTATTAAATTAAAGAATTTATTAAAGTATAAATTTTACGTAATAAAATAAAAATAATTAATAATTAATAAATAAATAATTAATTAATAATTAATTAAGAAAATAAATTTATTATTACTTATAATAAACTTTATTATTAAATAAAATTAAATAATAAGAAAATATATGCGAATATAGTAAATTTATTAATAAATTATTAATAAGTTTTTAATAGTTAATTAATAAATTATTAATAAAAATTAAGCAATTTTAACTTAATAATTTGCGATATTATTTAAGAAATATTTATAGTTATAATATTTTAAATTTTAATATTAATTAATTAAATAATATAATATAGTAATAAATTATTAATAAGTAATTAAATATTTATTAATAATTTATTAATTAATTATTAAATAAGATTTTATTTAAATTTAATATATTATATTAATTATAATTAAGTTATTATTAACTTAAAGAAATGAAAATAAGTTTTTTAATTATTTATTAATTACTTATTAATTATTTATTAATTAATTATTAATTAGTAATTTACTAATTATTCTTAAAGCATTTAAACTTTTTTATTAGTTTTAAAATAATTTAAAGTTATTAAACTTATTAAATTTTAATTTTAATTTTAATTTTAATTCCGATTTAAATTTTAATTCGTTACGTAATATAAAACTCAAACCGTTATATAATTAAGATTTAATTATTAAGTAAGAAAATAATAAAGGTAATAAAGTTAAAAAAAAGGTTTACTTATAAGAAAAGGTAATTAAAAACTTATTAATCGTTTATTAATTAGTAATTAATTATTTATTAATTAATAAAATGAAAAGATTATTCCTTAAGAAATAAAATAATTAATAAAATATTTTAGTAAAGCTTATAATAAATATATAATTAAAGGTAAAAAAGTTAAAGATAAGTTAAATTAATAATTAATTAATAAATCTTTAATAATTAATTAATTAAATTACCCCTTAATAAAATTAAATAATAATTATAATATATAAAAGTAATTTTAACATTTTATTACTAAAATTATTATTATTAATAATAATAATAATAATAATGATAAAATAATTATTAATAACAAATTAATTATTTAAACGATTAAATTAAATTATTTAATAAGTAATGAATTAATTATTAATTAATTGTTAATTAATAAAAATGATTTTTCATAGTTTATAACTTATTAATTAATAATTAATTAATAATTAATTAACCATTAATTAATAATTAAAATTAAATTAATATATTAATTTTATATAAAAAACGTTATTTATATTTTATATATAACTTACCTTATATTTACTTTATAATTACCTTAAAGCTACTTTATAATTACCTTAAAGTTACCTTATAATTACCTTAAAGTTATTTTATAATTACTTTAAAACTACCTTATAATTACTTTAAAGTTATTTTAAAATTATTTTAAAGTTACCTTAAAGTTACTTTAAAGCTACCTTAAAGCTACTTTAAAATTACCTTAAAATTACTTTAAAGCTAATTATTA
Organism: Hypoxylon sp. PDH2405; assembly: GCA_023628415.1. Classification (NCBI taxonomy): domain Eukaryota; kingdom Fungi; phylum Ascomycota; class Sordariomycetes; order Xylariales; family Hypoxylaceae; genus Hypoxylon; species Hypoxylon sp. PDH2405. The sequence continues at coordinate 92,858 of JAMAKT010000062.1, read as the reverse complement.
ATTATTTTAAAATTATTTTTAATTAAATAGTAATAAATCTTTAAATAAAGATTTATTAATAATTAATATTTAATTAAAATTAATATTAAAGATTTTCTTTTAAAATATTATTATTATATTATTCATTATATAAATATAATATATTTTTTAGTTAATTTTAATAAATTAATTAATTTTTTTATTAAAATTATATTTATTAATAATTATTTAAATTATTTAAAATTATTAATATTTAAAATAATATTTAATTTTAAATTTATATAAAAATAAATATTAAGCATTAAAGTTTAATTATTTTTTTAACTTTTAATTATTATTTAATATATTTAAATTTATAAATATATTTATTTTATTATATAAATATTATTTTAAAATAAATTATTAATTATAATAAATTTAAAAATTATTAATTATATTTTAAATTAAATATAAAATATTTATAAAATAGTTTTAATATTATTTAAAATAGCTTTAAAGTAAATTAAAGAAAGGTATAACATAAATTAAAATATAAAAGGGTTAAAGTTACTAAGGGAAAAAAATATTATTAATTTGTAATTAATAAGTTAATTATAATTAATTAATAAGTTTTAAATTTAACTTTAAGGTTTTTAATATTTTAATATATGTTAAAGTAATTATAAGGTAACTTTAAAGTAACTTTAAAGTAGCTTTAAAGTAATTATAAGGTAATTATAAGGTAGCTTTAAGGTAATTATAAGGTAGCTTTAAGGTAGCTTTAAAGTAAGTAAAATAGAAAAAAAATTTGCATAGGGAAAAGGGGTTATAAATTTGCGATTAATAAGTTAATAATGATTAATTAAAGGAAATATTTAGTTTAAAGTTAACGGCCTTTTAAGGTAGCTTTAAGGTAACTTTAAGGTAACTTTAAGGTAATTATAAGGTAACTTTAAGGTAGCTTTAAAGTAATTATAGGGTAGGTATAAAGTAACTTTTATAATTTTAAAATAAATAAAATAATTTTAAAATAATAAAAATAATTAAATAATAAAATAATTTTTAATATTATATTTTTATATTTTATAAATATTAATATTTATTTAATTTAATAATTATTATTAATATTTATTTATTATTTAATTTATTTAATAAATATATTTATTAAAATTTTATAATAATATTATTATAATTAAATAAAAAATAAAGGATAAATAATGAAAAATTAATTTATTTAAATAATATGTGTGATTAAGCTTTTAATCACTAATTAATAATTAATTAAAGATTTATTAAAGAATTTTAAATAGTTCTTAATCTTAGTTTCTTTTCCTTTTTTATTAATTTAAGTTTTTTTTCTTAAAGTTTAGCCTTTTTCTTATTATTTTTTAGCCTTATTTTTTATATTTTTTTTACTTATTACTTTAACTTAAGCTTTTCTTTATATATTTGTATAACTTCTTTTTTATTTAATAAGTTAAAATTATTAATTAATATTTAAAAGGATAATGGTTGTAATAGTTATAATGTTTAATAATAAAGGGAATTATTATTAGTTTAATAATTAGTAATTAATGGCATATTAATTTATTATTAATAAATATACTTCCTTTCCTTTTACCTTTAATTTAATATATTATTAAAGGGTGTAAGGGAAAATCTTTAAGATTTAAATAAAGAAAATTAATAAAGTTCTTAACTTTTTAATATTATAAAAGGGGGTATTTTATAAGTTATTTAAGCCTTTAATATAATAAGATTAAGATTTTCAACGTATTAATATTTAGCTTATTTTTGAGTTAATTAATGATTTATGAATTAGTAATTATTTAACTTTAAATTTTTAAGTTAAGGATTAAATATTAATTTATTATATTTAATTATTAAAGCAATTTAATAAAACGTTAAGTTTATAGTTATATGGGATATTATATTAATAGTAGATTTAAGTAAATTTAAAATTTCCCTTATTTAAAGATTTATTATTAAGTAATGATTTATTAGTAAACCTTTAATAATTTATTAATAAGGTTAAAAAAAGTTATTTATATCTTTATGTATTTTGTTAAATATTAATATTTATTTCCTTAAGTATAATTGCGTTAATGTTAAACCTTAGTTAAATTTATATTATTTGGTAATAAATCTTAAAGATAGGAAGTTATTTTGGAATAATTTTAATTAATATTATATTAAATAAATTAAGCAATTTTATACCTTACTTAATTTTTAAATTTGTTATTATAAATTATTAAGAAATAATTAGTTAAAATATAATTAATAATTAATTAATTTAGGAATATTAAAAATAAAGTATAAAGTAGTTATAGGGTAATTATAAGGTAGTTATAAAGTAGCTTTAAGGTAATTATAAAGTAGCTACAAAATAATTATAAGGTAAGTATAAAGTAGTTATAAGGTAAAGTAATAAAAGAGAAAGCTTTAATAAGTTATTAATGAGTAATTAAATATAAAATACTTACGTTTTATTTAATAGTAAAATTCCTTATAATTTTTCTTTAACTTAAAGTAAAGAAAGTTTATTAAAAGCTTATATTAATTAGTATTATTTAACCCGTTTTAATATTAAAGTTAAATTAATTATTAAGTTATAATTAATATATAATTAATATTTATGTTAATTTATTATTTAATACCTCGTTAAAAATGTATTTTACAAAATTAAATCGTACATTAAATATGTTAAAGCTAATTATAACTTAAATAAGCTTTATTAAAATATAAGCTAAGTTTTATTTTAAGTAAAAGAAATATTAATATATAAATAATAAAAGATTAATAAGTAATTAATCTTTATTTATTATTAACTTATAATTTTAATTAATTGTAAAGTTAATAAATTCATTATTAAAATTATAAATATAAGCTTATTAAATGAAATAATTAAACTTTTAATTTAAAAATTTAAAAATAATTATAAATATAAACCAATATATGCTAATAGTTTTAAAGTTGGTAAAAATATAAATTAAGGTAATATTTAAAAATTATTAGTAATAAAAAATTAATTAATAATTAATTAATGATTAATTAATGAGGATTTAATAAGATTTAAACTTATTTTAACAAAACCCTTTATTATAAATTGCTTAAATTATTTCTTAATGTGTTAGCTTTATAAGATATTTATAATTTATATTAATTATTATAGCTTTTAATTTTTAAAAAAAATTAAATTGCTTTTAATAAAAGTAAATAATTATAAAGTGAGTTAAATTTTAATAAATTTCTTAAATATATTAAAAATAAAGATTAGTTATTAATTATTTAATTATTAATGATTAATTAATTACTTACTTAATCTTTAATTCGTCGCTATTTTTTATATTTTCGTTATATAGCTAAAATGTTTAATTTAATTAAAAAATAAAGAATTTTATATTATTAAATTAAATAAGTAAATATTTTTTAATTAATAAATGACGAATAAATATTTTTAATAAATATATGCCTTTAATAAAAAACTTAATTTTAAATAAGGGAATTTTAAAGTAATAAGATTAAAAAGAATAAATTAAAGATTAATTAATATTTAATTATTAAATTATTAATAAATTATATATATTAGTTTTTAAGCGGGAATTATAAATACGAGTAATAATATTTTATATTTACTTCTTATATTTATATATTATTTTATTTAAAAGTGGAATAGGATAAGTATGTAATTCGGTATAAATAATGAAAATATATAAATATTGTTTTAAATCCTTTAGGATTAAAACTTTATATTTATATTTATATTTTATATATTTTATTCGACTTTTATTTTAAGGGTAATTATTACTTATAATATTAAAGTTAATAAGTAATTAATAAATAATTAAAAACCCTTTAATAATTTTAAACTTATTATATCTTTTATGTTTTACTCGATTTTGCTTTATATAATTATATACTTTAAATAAAACGTTAAAAATTTCTTTTAATATTTAATGCATTAATAATATATTTGTTATATATTAATAATTAATATATTAATAAATATACCTTATTAGAATAAAAGTTATAAAATTTAGCTTATAATTTAAATAGCGGAAGTAAAACCGTAAAATTCTTAAAATAAATTATAATTAATTAGTAATTAATTAAACTTTAATGGTTAATTAATTACCTTATAGTTATTTTATAGCTATTTTGTAACTACCTTATAATTATTTTATAGTTATTTTATAATTACTTTATAGCTATTTTATAACTACCTTAAAAATATTTTATAAAAAATATATAAAATATTAATTTATGTGTAATTCCTTAATAATTTTTATACGGCATATATTTAATTAAGGTTTATAAAGCTTTTTATTTTTAAAAAAATATATATAAGCTTAAATTTATTTGTATTTGATTTATTATTAAATATTAATTAATAAGCTTTTAAAAAGTTATTAATAATTATTTATGTAATTGCTTTTATATTTTCTTAATTCCTTATTACTTTATTTATTTATTTCTTTACGTGTGTATATAAAGTTAAAATGTTTGTATTAAACGATTTATATAATAAAGCTTTTAAATTTAAATTTAAATATTCGTAATATTTAACGCTTATATATTTATATAAATAACGATTAATATAGTTATTATTAAAATATGTAAATTTATTACGGCGTTAATTTTTATATTATTATTAATAAAATTAAATTTAAAGTTATTAATTAATTATTAATTAGGAATTAATTAACCTTTAGTAAATTAAACTTAGTTTATAATTTTCTTTAAATTTTATTTATTTTGTTTAACTTAAGTAATTATATAATATATATTGTTTAAGCTTATATTAAAATAGTTTAGAAAATTAATAATTTAAATTATTATTTTAGCTTTTATTATAATATTTAAAAGCTTTAAATTAAGGGAAAAAAAAAGGGTTAATTAAGTTATATTTTTAATTTTAATTGTATTTTAATAAAACACGGGTTTTTAAATTAATGTGTAATTAATAAGTAAATAATAAATTATTAATTATTTATTAATAATTAATTAATTAAGTTTAATTTTTACTTAATAATTTTTTATTAAATTTTTATATTTAATATTTAGTTTTTTAAAGGTAGCGATAAACTTTTTATTAATTAACCTTTAGTTTTAAAGTATAGTTTAAAGCTTATTATTTTAAAGCGTTTTTAACGTATTAATTAATATAATAAATTATTAAGTTTTAATAAAATTTTTACTTATATTAAATTAATTATTTATTATTAATAAATTAATTAAAATTAAAATTATATAAATAAATTACATTATTATTTAATTTACGCTTTATAATTAATTACTTTTTAATTAATAATTAATTATAATTTATAAGTTAAATAAAAAAAGTTTATTATTTATTTAAATTTAAATTTTATTAGTATTTAAATTTAAAAAAATTAAATATTTAATTTCGGATTTAATAGCTTAAAAGATAAGGTAAATATGTGGGTTTAATTAATTAATTAAATTGCTTAAAACTTTGAAGTAGCTTTTACCTAAAAGAGTTTAGCTGCCAACTTTGGTACAGGGGGGATGCTTAGGTTGTTTGTAACCTCGCAAACGGCCTCAGCTGGTTGTCCTTTGTTCGGGTAATGTTTCGGAGTTTGGACCTATCGATAAGCACTTGCGCAACTGCATTACCTAATTGGACCTATTCTAGGTAAATGTGGGTCCACATGATAAGAGGCTTGCCGAGAAGAAAAAGAAAAGAAGGAGAGCGTCAATCATCTTTTCTTCCTTAACATGAATACCTAAGCAAGATATATCTGAATGTATACTGCCGACAGCAAATGAGCCAATAAGTCTCCACGATAAACTACCCGTAGGTAAAGACGCAATTCTAAGTAACGGCTGACACGATTGGCCAACCTTCCACTTGTAAATCGGCGTCAACAAGTACGGCATTCGGTATACTACCATATTCGGCAACATCTTCGGATTCAATTCTCCTTGACTCATCCAGCGTATCCACCCAAGTCAGCTTAGGGACTTATCTAAATAATAGATCTCGATTCAATCGAAGATGGATTCTCTCATTTACATTGCTCTAATACGACCCTCACGGGCGATTGGAGACCTCTTTACATTTCTTACTCCATAACACCTCTCACGCATTCATGCCATAGTCTTGTAGGATGTTGTTTTCTGCCTGTGCAGATACCAACGACCAGTCTCTAGGACCAAGCGTCTTAGGCTGTCGAGGTGACTTCGATTTTACAGTCAAATTCGAACAAGTGGTATTTTCCCTTGTGCCCTCGGCCATATTCGTTATAGCGTCGCTATGGCGGATTGCTCTCATTATACGGAGACCTACTATCGTAGGTGCTCCGTTATTGCAGCTTGCAAAGCTTGTAAGATTGAGCTCTATTAAACCACCCATTTACGTGAACTCACGCATCTATCTACTTAGGGTGTCCTCATCTCGTATGCTTCTCTTGAGCTTGCGCTACTCATCCTCATTGCCGTTCTTCCATTTGGTACCAATGGCGCTGATGTCGCGTCTTACGTGCTTCGCCTTCTTGCTGCTCTTTGCATGATTGGGCTCTCTTATTTTGATCACAGCAGATCACCAAGGCCGTCCATCTTTCTAAGCGCATATCTTTTTTTCACACTTCTGTTCGATATTGCTCAGGCGCGGACTTACTGGCTGGCATCCTCGACTCGACCAGAAGTGGCATTCACCGTCATCTTTACAGCGGCGCTAGCTATGAAGGTGATCATGCTCCTACTTGAAGCCCAGCGAAAGACTAGATGGGTAGCCTGGGACTCCAAAGATCACAGCCCAGAAGAAACTAGTGGCATCTACAGCTTGGGTGTTTACTATTGGCTCAATCAGTTGTTTCTTCAGGGATATCATAAAGTGCTACAGGTTCAGGATCTGTACCCCCTGGATCAAAACATGGCTGCCAACCGCCTTTCTAACCGCTTTGCTCAACATATCAACGACGCAAGGCTCAAGGGCAATAGACCAGACCTCATCAAAGTCTTAGCTCGGACTCTTCTTCTTTCTATTATTCTTCCGATTCCAGTCAGGCTCTGCATGATTGGGTTTTATTTCTGTCAACCCCTATTTATAAGCAGTCTTACATCGAGCCTCGCACAGCCCGAAAGCCCGTCTTCGGCTAATATTGGTTATGGGTTCATTGGTGCTAGCATCGCAATATACGCATCGATCGCCGTTTCTACATCGTTGTACTGGTATTTTCACCATCGGATGCTCTATATGCTTCGCGCTTGTCTAGTCACAGCCATCTACGCCAAGACCACAGAAGTTCGAATAGGCAGCGAACATGAGAATGCGCCGTTGACGTTGATGAGCACCGATATAGAACGCGTCATGTTTGGTTTCAGATTTATACATGAAGTGGTACGTGGTGTTGTTCATCATTGGCCGGCGGCCCCTTTCTCAGCTCATCAACTGCCACCAACCTTACACTTGGCACCAACCACCGTCCCTTACTTATACCAGTAACACCGAAACTTTTCTAAGGCGAAGCATATCGCTAACCATCCTCACCACAGTGGGCGAATTTAATCGAAGTCGCAATTGCCAGCTGGCTACTTTATCACTTGCTTGGTGGTGCGTTCGCGGCGCCAATTGTGATTGTTCTAATATGTGCTGTCGGGGTCGCCTTTCCTATACGATCTATGAACAGTGGCCAGAAGCTATGGATGGCTGCAGTTCAGAAGCGTGTTGGGCTTACTTCGAGCATTATTGCCAATATGAAAAATATTAAGATATCTGGCCTTACTCATCCTATTGCTCGTTTCGTCGAGAAGCTACGTGTTCACGAGTTACAAGCAGGTTCGGGTTTCCGAAAGCTCATGCTCCTTTCAGCGACATTCGCCTTTATCCCTCTCCTTCTCTCTCCGGCCATAACCTTCGCGATAGCTCATCGAAGTCTAGATGCCACGAGACTATTCACTTCACTCTCTTATCTGATGCTTATGGCGACCCCCCTCAATAGTGTATTCCAATCGTTGCCTAATCTTGTCGCCGGAATCGCCTGCTTACGTCGCATTCAAGGGTTTCTAGAGGGCGAGAATCGTGATGATTTCCGTATCGTACCTATATCGTCTACCGTTGAAGGGAAAAAGCCTTCCACAAATCTACCTAGCACCCTGCCAGCAATATCTATTCACAATGGCAATTTTGGTTGGCGACCTGATAAAGCAGTTCTCAGCAACATTAACATCGAAATACCTAGGGGTTCTCTTACAATGGTGGTCGGACCAATTGCATCAGGCAAGTCTTCTCTATGCAAGGCGCTCCTAGGTGAAGTTCCGTATCACCGAGGAACGGTGAAGATGGCTACCAAGTTTCCGCGCGTGGGTTATTGCGATCAGACACCTTTTCTATCAAATGGGAGTATTAGAGACAACGTCGTGGGCTATTCGCCGTTTGATGCGGAACGATATGCCGAAGTGATTGATGGAACCATGCTTAGTATTGACTTCGAGACACTGCCTCAGGAAGACAGGACGAATGTTGGCAGTAATGGCATAACACTCTCTGGAGGCCAAAAGCAACGCGTTGCGTTAGCGAGGTGTCTGTACTTGCAGACAGACCTCTTGATCATGGACGATGTCTTCAGTGGCTTGGATGCGGACACCGATGACCAAGTTTTTCAACGCGTATTTGGAGCAAATGGAATCCTGAGACGACGGCAAGCCACTGTTGTCCTATGCACGCATTCGGTTCACCACCTCCCAGAAGCTGCGCACGTCATTGCCTTAGGGTCTGACGGTACCGTTATTGAGCAAGGGACCTTTAACGACCTCATTGCCAACCAGAGCTACGTTCATAGCCTGGGCGTTAAATCATCGTCTACGAGTCAGACTTCTGGCGACAAGATTGAGTCTGATGATGGTGTTGCTGAATTCCAGACGAATATATTAGGGGAAGCCTCTACACTTACCCCTATACCAGAAGTCAACAGCAGGGCGCGACTGGCCGGTGACAAATCAGCTTACAAGGTGTACATTAAAAGTATGGGAAAGGCGCTTGCAGCATCCTTGTTCCTTTGCGGCGTGTGTTTCGGGTTTTTCTTTAATTTCCCAACGGTATGGTTGAAGTACTGGTCGGACGATGCTGTCGCTCCGAATCCCTCGCATTCTTTTGGTTACTACGCAGGGGTCTATGCTTCACTTCAAGTTGCATCAATGCTGTCGCTATTATTTCTTGCCGTACTGCTCTACATCACAGCTATCACTCGATCTGGGATATCCCTTCATCACGACGCTCTGCGCACGCTCGTCCATGCGCCGCTTAGCTTCTTTACCACCACCGATCAAGGCGTCATCACGAATCTATTTTCCCAAGACCTAAGTCTTGTTGATAACGAATTGCCCAATGCCCTCCTTAACGTCATATATGCAGTGTTTGTTGGCATAGGACAAGCCGCTGTTATCGCCACTTCATCGCCCTACCTAGTAATTAGTTATCCATTCCTAGTGTGTATATTATACGTAGTTCAGAAGTTTTATCTGAGAACTTCAAGGCAGTTGAGACTTCTGGACCTGGAGGCCAAAAGTCCACTCTAGTAAGTGAAATGCCGCTTTTAACTAGCTTCTCATTCCTTATCAAGGGATCAGCACTTTCTACATCCCTACTGACATCTCACAGCACTCATTTTCTTGATACATCAAAGGGAATTGTTACCCTTCGCGCCTTCGCCTTTACGAACGAAGATCGAGCGAAGAACATCCATCTTTTAGATACGTCCCAGCGCCCCGCGTATCTTCGAACGATGATTCAACAGTTAGTTCCCTCTTATTTTGAAATGTCTCTTTCTTGACTCTGATATAATTCCTACTGTCAAACCCGTCCCTGTGCAATTCACGAAATGTTAATATTGTATTGCAGGTGGCTTACACTCGTACTTAATTCTGTCGTTGCCATTATTGCTGTCACGCTTACGACCCTCGCTGTTCGCCTCCGCTCAAATTCAGGGTTTACCGGTGCATCTCTGGTCACGCTAATGGGGTTCGGAGTGATGTTGTCGGAAATGATTATGTACTACACAGAGCTTGAAACGTCCCTCGGCGCCATCACTCGACTCAAGACCTTCGATAAGACTGCCAAGACCGAGGACAAGGATGCTGAGGATATCATTCCCCCGGAGGAGTGGCCGCAGCGTGGAGAAATCATCCTAAAGGATGTCTCTGCTAGTTATGGGTATGAATCATGTTTTGATCACAGAACTTAAAGCTGATAAATTCTCCAGGACCGACGACGAAACCGAAAAGCCAAGTCTGGCGCTGAAGAACATTCAACTTGAAATACGCCCCGGAGAGAAAGTTGCCATCTGCGGACGTACCGGAAGTGGCAAATCGTCCCTCATTGCCCTTCTTCTCAAACTCCTTGACCCCGTTGACGACACAACAGATAATGTTTACATAGATAACATATCACTCCGCAGAATAGACCGTGCTACGCTCCGGCAGCGTATCATCGCCATACCCCAGGATGTAGTGTTCCTACCGGATGGGTCGACTTTCCAGGAAAACTTAGATGCTTTCAACGTCTCCAATGCTTCAGAAGCGCAGTCTGTCCTCGAAGCAGTGGGCCTCTGGACGTTTGTTAGCGAACGAGGTGGCCTCGAAACGGCCCTGACGGGTAGCACGTTGAGTCAAGGACAGCGACAACTCTTCTCACTCGCTCGTGCGGTCCTTCGGAGACGGATCCGCGCCAGAAGTCTTGGGCTTGGCGGCGGCGGGTCTGAAGGCGGTATACTGCTCCTTGACGAAGTAAGTTCGAGTGTGGACCATGAGACCGAAAAGGTGATGCAGGAGGTGATTCGTGTCGAGTTCAAGGAGTATACGGTGATCGCTGTGAGCCACCGCCTGGATATGGTTATTGACTATGACCGCGTCGTCGTCATGGATAAAGGCGAGATCATCGAGATGGGCAACCCGGCGCAGCTAGTTAAGGAACCAGGGACGAGGTTCGGCGAGCTATGGAGTCTGGGTGGCAAGTAGGTAAATACTTCTTTAACATTGAATATTTAACATATGGCAATAGTAGCATATGATAACGAACACCAGACATTTTCCTTTGCCTACTTAAGTACCTACCTACTTGCGTGTATTTACATTGAACATCAAATGTTTTGGGTCGTGCTCATTGTAATATCCCACTCATCACCTAACCAGCAACGCGGGGCAGCATCTTGGCATCCTCCAGCTCCTTGAATGTCCGCTCAAGTTCGTCCCATGTATCCGCATAACCTGTCCAACCTAGCTTGCGCGCCTTGCTCATGCTCGCAATAAGGCTGTAGTTGCGACCGAGCGAGAATTCAAGGAAATCCCAGGTAGCGCCGTCCCAGGCAGTCTGATCGAGACCGTGTCGGTCGCGCAGCGTCTCCCAAGCCTTTACCACCTCCGGCCGCTTGGCCCACTTTTCGAGGCCAATCTGGCAGAAGATCTCGGATTGCTTGAACTCGTCTTTGAGCCCAATCTTAGCTGCAACCTCGGCTACTGGAGGTCGCGGATGTAGCTTCACGCGGTTACTCTCGTAGCCCGGGTACGCTTTCCACTCTTCGCCATCAGGGAACATTTTCTCGGGTATGTTGCAGCCGAAGCGCGCCGCCAGCCGGGGCCACATGTCTTGCCAACTTTGCGTGTCACCGTTGACCACATTGAAGCGCTGATTGTTGGATTTTGGTGTGTGGCCTGCCCAAAGGCAGAAGTCGGCATGCAATCTAGCCGAGGTCCAGTTGTTGAAGCCTAAGTAGTTGGTTTTGTTGCCCGGAAACACGAGCTTCGAGCCTTCAAGCTCCTTACTCACAGCGCAGTACTGCAATCGGCTGGCATCAGTATCCTTTGAATCCAGCAGCGAATTACTTTGAAGTGGGCTGGAACGCGACCCATAGACGCAAAGTAACGAAGTGAAGATATTGCGGTGAAATTCTGGAATCGTACTTACCAGGCCAAGTGTGGTAGCAAGGTTCATGAAATTCGCCTTGGCGAAGCCGATGACATCTCCCGGATAAGTAACAGTCCATCCCCACTTGTTATGATGCTCTGCGGAAAACTTCTCAAGGATGCGTTGCTGGGTATAGTAGAAGTTAGGGGGACGGTCGTCTTGCTCGAGCCAGAACAACGAGGCTTCGTCATCTTCACGCATCGGGTTCTTAGGCTGTCCTTGGTGTACGCCATACTGCTTCAAGCCGCAGGTCAGGTGAAAGTGCTTCAACTCCGTAGTCTGACCTGACTTGGTGAGGGCTTCGAGGAAATTAGATAGCATAGCCCCATTGATTCGTGAAGCTTCGGCTTCATCGGGGTCCGCTAGATACGCGCAAAAGTAGATATGCGTCACTGGTGGGATATGAGAGAGCGATTTGCTCATCTCCTGAGCTGAGGACCGTAAATCTAGAGTCGCATGTTTGATCTTGGGATGTTCCGGACACTTCTGTGACCTAGATAGAGTGTAGATCTCCGTGTACTCAGGGGCGCTGGCTAAGGCATTTACGACAGCCGTGCCAGTGATACCTTTATTCAATCTATTAGTATTGAATAGCATATGAAATTAGATACGAGTTGACCAGCTGTACTAATAGCGTAGTGTATAGATTAGGCTTACCCGTGGCACCAGTTACTATCGCTGTGGGCATTGTGTAAAGTGTATAGCTGCAAGCTAGGTCTATACTATCAAAACTAGCAAGCAGAAGTCAACGGAAGCCCAGATGTCATTTTCCCATGGGTATTTAATGTTCGCTCAATTATCCCCCAGTTGGTGTTTTGTCGCGGGGAGAGTATCGGTGTCAGTATGACCTCATACAATACGACGGTGGGGGTACCTCAGAGAAAATGTCATAATACGTTACTAACAGCAATATCATAGAATCGCTCTGACGTTTAGCATCATACTAGAAATGCGATTATTTTATTCCTCTCAGCAATTCTATTGGATATTAGTCTTGCGTCGCTATCTTGAACACCTCGTAACCTCTATATATCCTGCCTTGTTTTCACGCGGCACTACGCATAAGTTATATAACATTTTATTCTCAAAAGGAGAAACATCAAATTTCTTGTAACCTTTTCTTACCTACATATAGATACCTAAGGTAATATGCTCGCTCATGGGTGAAGTGCGAGTAACAGGTAGGTACCCACTTGAGGCATCTGCCAGGTAAGGTACATGTAAGCTTCAACAAGCTCTTGTAACAATGTCTTAGGCACCATTCATACATTACCTAGGTACTGTTTCACTGTAAACAATCATAGTGCACTTCACATTAGTACACTAGCGGCCCAAGCTTCACAGTTCAAATATGGTTACCAAAGTGACTTCACATGAAGGACAAACGGCAACTTCAAAGAACTCACAGCAAACAGGATGTATCAGGGACCGTTGTTGCTTGGAACTTACTTCTTGTATCAAATTCAACAACTCACAATCAGTAGGTTGTTCTCACTTTCTCCATTGTTCTCCGAAGTACCACTAAAGACGTATTTAATCCACCTTACTTCTTCGTGGCAGTAAGCTCTCGATTCCCTGACCACAATATCTACCTAGATACGTTATATAGAAGTCGCGATAACGAACTTTCATTGACCAAGTTGCAGAAGGCGATAATTCCTCTAGCTTCCTTGTCCTGAAACTGAAACTCTGCCTCTGACACTACTCTCCGAGATTGACTGTTTCGACTCAGCCAAGCTGTAGTTGACCGTCAAACTGAACAAAGCGACATCTCCGAAGATATCTGGGGCTCTTAGTCAACAATAATCCTCTTCCCTTCAAAGCTTTTGTCACCTTTCATCTCTTGAACTAGACATGGCTCAGGGCGATATGATTAACAAGGGCTTGGCCCAGGTCTACACAGTGAGTCTAGCCAAACGATCACCATGGTCTTATGTTATGGATAATGTGATTGCTAATAAAAGATTGAAATATAGGGACTTGGGATTATGCTTGGTGCCGGTCGCATCTCTAGTGCTACTCACGAGCAAATCCTTGCTCTCATCAACGCCGACCAAGGCTTCAACTTCACCGAAAATGATGGGGATATAAAAGGAAACCTTGATTGGCTTTCTCGTCCTGGAAAGGAGACACCAGTCCCAGTAGAATCCCATGACCTCCTTGGAGTCGGAGATGACTTCACGTAAGTACAATGCTGACATTTGTCCTTGAGAGATACTTACTAATTGCGTGCCAGCAGCCTCTCCATTGCGAATATGCTCTCTCGCAGTCTAGTTCAACCGGAAACTCAGAAGTCCCCTTCTATCAAAAGCCCGACAGAGTGTACCAGTGTCACGTCCAGTACCGACCCCAAGATCATCTGCCCTTGGTGGTCTACAAAGGGGTTCTATTGTCAAGACCATAGGAAAGGGAAATGCGCCATGTACCATAGGAACCTCCCCGATGGAGTCAAGGACCCTTTTATTTGCTACTTCTGGGCAGATGGAAGAAGGTGTAACAAGAGCGATTTGAAATGCAAATTCGCACATTACCAAGCTCTACATGGAGAAATCGCTCCTCGACCTACCAAGAAGAATAAGAGATTTATTCCTTCACCTTCGGAAGAGAACTCGTCATGGTCCAGTACTACAACAGATGAGCATGACCATTGCCACGAGCGTTACCATTACTGCTATCATGACTGAGAGTCATCTTACTCTCAGAGCGACGTACAGTGGTAGAGAAAAAGTATCTGCCTCCATGTGGTGCTTTTAATAATCGTACTATTCTCTCGGGTTCCCGCGTTTGGAGTTTGACGAGATGGAGATTTGGCGACGGAGTCACGGATGTTATCCTTAAGTGTACTGAGCATTCACATAATACTGAAATTTGAGTGAGATTCCTTTCATTGAGTGTGCCTTTGACCTTCATAGACTGCTACCTATGAATCTTGGAGATTGTGATTATGAGTGTAAGATTAGAAAGCTAGCCGTATGAGACGGGCAGCTAAATACAACCTTGGTGATATTTCTAGGTATCTAGTGAATTGTTCGTCGAATCTTCCTAAACAACACCATCTTTGTAGGATCTGCTAAGACATTAACCTCAAACATGAAGTTCTTAGGCCGCCCTACGACGCCATCCTCAAACTTGATGTCATAGTGCGACAGGATGTATGCGAGGATGATCTTGATCTGGTTGCTAGCGAAGAATCGACCAGGACATGCGTCCCTGCCAAAGCCGAATTGCATACTGTCGTATGTTGGGCTAGCAAACTGGAACTTGTTGATGTCCTCGGGCGATCTATTGCGTAGTTTGTAAAACCGGAACCCGTCGAAGTCATGCGGGTCGCCCCATTCTGGAGGTGCCTCGTCCAGGATGTTGGTGTTGCACTGCACTATCGTGCCCACTGGTATGTGAAAACCGTTTGATAACGTAATGGGAATCATTGCTTTACGCTGGAAGGTAGCTACTTGCACAAGATATTAATCAGAAGCTTTCTTTGACTGAACGGCTTGGATCAATAGGTACTTACCGACCGAGGGTGGACTGTGTCTTTGGGTCTCTTTCATGAAACTATCTAGCATTCTCATTTGGGTGAGGTGCTGTTTCTGAAGGACGCCTTTGCTGTCCTTGGTCACTTCCAGGATTTCATTTCGGAGTGGTTCTACATATTCTGGCCTTGCAGCGAGGTCGTACAGGGTATGGATGATGGCAAGGCGTGTTGTGTGTATCGCAGCGGTGGCTGTGAGCATCTGCAAGTTAGCTAGCTCCTTATTGTCAAAGCTCTTGTCCCCAGTTTTCCGTGCGCGATCCTGCATCCATTGAATCATGTCATTGCGAGGTGAGGCGTCGGGGTCAACCGGCTCTGCTAATCTTCTGTTAAGTTCTGGTAAAAGAAGGTCAAGAGCACGCTGATGGTCTCCGCGAATCTGTGTCATCTCTGGCACGAAATACTGAGCGATAGGCCGTAGATACGGGTGCCACTGCTTCAGCTTCTCGCCCCCTGTCATAACGTCCGTAGCAAACTTCGTGCTACAGTCTAGCCACTCTTCGTTCCGGCACATGGGATAGCCAACAAAGATGCGGGCTGATGCCTGAGCGACTACACGAAGAAGCTTGTCATGGAGATCGATTGGTGTCCATTCTATATGTATTTTTATTAGCAACTCGTATACATGGCGGATCGGAAGTGTGTGCGTCGTTGTACCATTGCATGCAGGGAATTGAGTCTCGAAGCAATGTGCTACCTCATGCTCGACGTCACCCACGAATGTACCAAGATTTCGGTTTAGATCTATCTTGATTGCACCTAGCATGATATCACTCTCGTGATCGATAGTGGTATAATGTCCAATATGACGCTTGGGAAAATGATATTAGCCGTCAAACCCGAAGTCAGCAATTGTTACTGAACTCACATCAGCCAGGGCTTTCATGCCGCTGGCCTCATGGCGGCTGTACTCTTTCAAATCGTGCGCAAACTTCCTCGGAAGAAAAATCCTGGGGCCATCGGGTGTAATGACTTGAAATATGGCATCCTTGAACTACGCCGAACCAGTTAGACGATCCTTGTACCCTAAAGCACTGCACTAATGCGAAGGCCTCACCTTTTCGTATCCTTCTCGGAGAAGGGAGTCTGCCTCTTGCACGTATCGAGTTTTGAGGGCATTGACGTCTCTTGTCTCGACACCTACGGTAGGAAGGTTAAACGACCTTGGTTTCTGAAGCCACTTCGAGATGACGGCGGCGACGAAGATCGTCGCGGCCGTCAAAGTGGAAACCCATAATGTGGGCAAGTAAAATGACGCCATCAAGTATAGGGGCTCCTCACGATTAGGCGTTGAGATTTAGATTCTGGCAGCATCAACTGCCTCCAGACTTCTCTTCCCATGATATGAGGACATGTTCTAGCGTACAGTCAATCCGACAAGCCGGTCTGACATACAAATACACAAACAAAGGAATACGGATCCAGTACGCCCCGCGCCAGTAAGCTTCATTACCTATCGTATCACTTAGGCCAAGATACTCAGGGTCCTTGTCAGCTAGAGGATTGTCACCCTGGCCCGTGCAGTAGTGGCAGTGCCTGATGGGACAGTACCCCGAAAACCACGTTGTGGCGCTGCAACGTCACCCTTTTTAGGGGGATCCTCCACTAATGGACCGGTTCTTTGTGTTCTTCGCTTACAGGTTTGTCAGACTGGATGTGCCGCTTACGGGCACATCACCCACCAATGCAGCTTGCCTTATCACTTCATAGGTCTACCGAGTAATATTGACGAGAATTCCGAATCCATAAGCCTGGGACAGATTGTGCAGTGTTGGTAGCGGAAAAGAAGCTCGGCCGAGAAGATGGCTGCAGATGGAGCCAACATGTATTTCCAGATATGTCGAGAAGGATACACCGGTAAGCCTACACCTCGCGAATCACCAATCGTAAATCACTGCGAGTTGTTTCCAACGTCTCACCCGTAATCCAAACTCCGATGCGGGTGATGGTCTCCTTGATTCTTGGTACAGGAGATCCTCTACAAGGAGTAACCAAGTCGCCTAAGCGCCATGGCAATCCCTCACCGACATGGTCCTTATGCAGAGCAAGGGTTAAGCTGAACTACACTATGCCTTCCCGGGGTCGAGATGGCTTTCTCCAGCTATCAGCTAGGCGCATTACAGTAAACAGGATGCGTTGCAGGTTCTTGTGTATCGCCTATACGAGGCTCGCTGATCTTCATGTGGCAGGTGTATCTTTGCGCCGCCATCATGACAAGAAGGTCGTGGTTGTGGCGTCGCAAGTAGTACTTAAAGGGGCTCTAAAATCTTGGACCACGTTGGATTTTGCCTCCCCAAGTCTTGCGCTTCTGTGCGACTGCAAATGCTGTTGGTCCTCATTGCTAAGAATTGACTCCAGGCCACTCCAAGAAAGAAATGGCGCCCTCAGCAATCGAGGTGGCTCCCCAGCTAGACATCACTTCTGCCGATACAAGCAAGATTGGAGTGCCGCCAGGACTAAGATTGATCCCATCCGAGAAGCTCGATCTGCGCTCAGATGAAGAGATTGCAGCATGGCTTCAGACTCGTCACCCTATCACATCGGACAAGAATGTGTGGGCATTCTGGCATTCGGGATACAGCCAAATGTCCCCTTGGGTCCAACGGAACATTATCAACTGGGTTCGCAGATTAGGACCAGATTGGACCATCCACTTACTCGATCGGGTACCTGGATCCGAAACCAACGTCAGTCATTTTGTAGACAGTTCGTTCTTCCCGGATGCCTTCAATAACAATACGATGGACGGGCCCAGCGTTGGTCCACACTCTGGAGATCTCGTCCGATTGCCATTAATTTGGCTTTACGGAGGTGTCTGGATTGACGCTGGCTCATTCCTGTTTCGCCATGTAGAAGACATTTGCTGGGAAAAGATTGAGGACCCCGAATCACCGTACGAAATGGCTGGTTTCGTGATCGAGATGCGTCCAGGAGTCGAGATCATGTTGAACGGCTTCATTGCTGCGAAGCGCGGGAATCCGTTCATCAAGCGATGGCATGAAATATTCAAGGCACTCTGGGATGGCGTGACAAATTCGCAGGGCTTTCACAAGCATCCTCTGCTCAGACACCTTCCGCTCCTTAATCCCCCTGCTGATAGACTGAACTTGCCAGATCTGAAAGTCCTGATGGAGTACTTCACCGACTACCTATCGCAGTGTATGTGCTTCGAGCGGCTACGCAAGCTCATAGACCCGTCAGATGGCTTTAATGGTCCTGAGTACTACTCGAACAAGATTCTCCTATTCCCGGCACTACAAGAGACATACTACTTTCAGCAGCGGACGGAATGGTCAGGTACCAGGCAATTCGAGTTACTGACAACGAAGCGAACCGGCGAGGGAGTTATCAAGGATGAGAAATGGCAAGCAGCGGAGAACTTCGTCCATGACGCTCTAGCCAACACGTCTACCATGAAGCTGTCGCACGGGCCCCCTGGCGCTTTGGATTCATTCCTCGCAGACCTATGGGACTCTAAAGAACATCACCATAAGGACAATGAAGAAGGCACCTTCGCAGCATATCTAAGATATGGAAGCGTGCACTTTGACCAAACGCGAAAGATGATCCCAATCAAGATAGGGCCGCCTAATGAAGAAGTGCTACACGCCGGCGTCCTTGAGCCGAAGAAAGAGGTTGAGACATGTTCAGGGGCAGAATGAAAGAACAACAAGAGATCTGATAAATAAGTGGTATATTTCTAGCATAATTCGCGCGAGCTTATGATGAATATAGTCCTACACGCATAGACTACCAATGACAAAAGAATGGGTGAGGTAGATAGTGCTGTCCGCATTCCTATATATGCGAGACACGTGGCAAAGAAACAAGAAATACACCCAAATGACAATGAAAGCTTGTTGGAAAAGGTCTCTATAACCATACCAAATTGAACTGCTTGCCTGGCCCTGTTTATTTCATGTTGCTCATTCGTATGATAGATCCAATAGAACTTCCCATTTATCATTTACCTGACTTTGCTTAAAATATCTCTCACACGAGTAACTGTTGCCGTTAGTTCATGACTGGTATTTCACCATTCGTTGGGTAATTGACTAACCTCCAGTACGCAGTGCCGGTGGCCAGTCTCTGGCAACCGCGGACATACTCTCGGATATTCTCGTTCAGCTTCTCGTCATGCTGGCTCCAAGGAAGCCTCTTCTCCGCCGCCACGCAAATGGCGTAGTGCTCTCGAATGAGTTGTAGAACTTTGTCGACGGCTTTATTAAGTGAGATATTATACTTGTTCATGAAGAGAAGTACTATGTTCTCAAGTTGAGACACGCGCTGGAGTTGGGTGTTTTATTAGTTTCATAGGCCTATAATCCATGTTGTGGTGGAGGACTTACGAATTCCTTCTGTAAAGAAAGTACGTCATTGAGGAGGACAGTGAGCTTGGTGCACTCTTGGACAATGAACTCCATGGCTTCATGCCTGCGGACGTATTCGGGTAGCTCGAATTCCATAGCATATTCGTTTTGTGTGATGCTGGGAATGACTCCAACGTCGTCTGATCGTATCTGGAAATGATACCATGGATCCGGTAGGCGATACCCTTGGCGGACCTGCTGTTGTTTTCCAACGCCGTTCACATAATCATGAAGCTCAAGTCGGAGCCGCTCCGTTGAAACCGGGCCAAGACCTGCTCTGAGCTCCCTCAAGATAGGGTAGAACATCTCTACCGTTCCTCGCGAGTTTGGAGGCGCCGTATAGTTAGGATCAGGGCCGAGGCAATCGTCAATACAATCAAGTGTCTCCTGGCAACACTGGAGCGTGCCCTCATCATCCTCAGTGAGCTCTCCTCCCGTGTCAATCTCTAGAAACCTATTAGTCCAACAGAAAATGCTTTCCACTATGGTTTATTCACCGTCATCCCAGAAGAATATCTGCGTCAAAATTAGTTTCTTGTCCTTCATATTGATCCTAAAAACTTACCCAATAGAGAAATTGTGTCAGGACAAGCATCCTGTCCTTCTTACAATGCGGATAGTAAACAGCTGTAAGTAAAGTGTAATTCCCCCTGGCTCGATGCTTCGCCTTCTTCTTCTCGGCAACATTAACTCTGATTCATATCTTCAGTAAAAGGTAGTACTTGATTCTGAATAAAGTAGTAGATAGCTTACGTCGGAAGCCATTCATCTATCTTCTTGTTGATTTCGTCGACATCTGGCTGCACTTCGCTAGGCCATTCTGGCATCAACGATAGGATGCTTGGGACCAGAACCTTCTGGTTCAAGGCCCTCTTGATGAGCTTTTTGCGTTCATCGATAGAACTTGTAGCCACATATGACGTGGTTGACCAAATGTGATCAATATCAGGTGCCATGGTGCAAGAAATATTCGATATTTTAATTAGAAGCGGGAGATCGTCAACCAAACCTCTCAGTCTGTAGGAAAGATCAAAAGAAATGCATCAACAGAAGTGCCCAAGTGGGGTTCTATATAGTCCATTGGACTCATCCCAAGGCACAATTGTTGGATGACAACTACTACGGCACAGTTCGCTCTGTCCCACCAACAAGGATCAGGTATTAAGACACGAGAGTATAGACGTGACCTGTGATGTTACATGACACTTACCTCCAGTGAGTGATGCTTATTTAAAGAAATACATGTGAACACCGCATCCTTCAACCGACTGTAACCTCAACACATGTGCATGAGCATATGTTGTAACAGCAGAGAGCCTCGCATGCCTCCGAATGTAGGCTGACTCAGCTGCCTATGGACTTCATAATGATATATCAAGTCTCCGACCATTGTACTTGTAAGTCCATTAGTGACTGTGGGGTCACCGGACGTTACCAAGCACCTGCATCGGTGAGCATACAAACCCGCTTGATACGGTCCAAGGATCTTGGAACCTTTCGTTATCCTATGGTGTTGATAATCAATATTGGGATTGTTGACGATCCTTCGTCCGGTTTGGCCCCCTTGAAAGTCACTAGTGGTATCCAATCGACATCGAGTTTCACCGAGTTGGAGAGGCGTACTTACACACTAGCTGTAAGACGGATTGGTCCTAGCTGTGTTGAATTGTTCACTAGAAGATCAGCCTGATTACCTACTCAGGATGATCCTTTCGGGCCGTGAGAAATTCCAAATTCTTGCGTATACTCTCATCATTCAGGAACGTAGTAAGCTTAATAGTATAGATCTAATACACAAGAACTGTCTAAAGAAAGACTGACTATAGGTACCAGGTAAGCAGTCCTTGATTACGTATACCTTTATACGACAGTGCTTGCATAAGTCAAGGTGTTGAACGTTGCGGAGAACGGCCCCCCACGAATCGTGAATCTGGGATCGACCTATGTATGGGTCTTTATGACCACAAGCTATACGAAGAATGACAAGATTGGCAGACTCCCATGTATCCAGAGGGCTTATGGCTGACTTGATTATGGGAACGATAAACCCTGATAAGATCTTGGTGGGCTTTAAGGTGGACCCTGAAGCCCCGCTGTCATTGTTCTATCGATTTTTCGGGACCATCCATGGGTGGAGTTCGACATAGTGGCCCTCTTGATAAACAGGTATAATGCCACCTGCAATATATTGAAGAAATGCCCATATTGTATTATCGAACTCTTTAGGGAGGTTTGATAATGGATTAGTTTAAAGCATGTAACGTTCCTGGTTTTGATTTAGGTACTATGTTTTCTAGTTTCATCGCCTAGGTCCCTTCTCTTCGTATCACATCCCAAAAGGATCAATAGTAAGGCGACCTAACCTATATAGTAGATTGTCAAGCCACGCTAGAGATATTCCTGGTAGTGAGCAATCTGGCGCCTGACCATTGTGCCCTATGAAACTCACCAATGGCAATTCACCAGCGAAGTGTAGAATGGCGGCGTAGGAACCATGTGCCAAGCGCCGAGCCATAAATCTGTACCTTGTGGAACCGTGTAACATGACACATCAAAAGCACGGGTTGGATTGCGAAAGATAGAATGATGTCAGATTATTTTTATTTCTTACCTGAGCGGTCGTAGAGCATCAACTTCTACCTGTCGGGTCACATAAATTCCTTTGTGCATATCATTAATACCGTGTTTATTCTTAGGCTGTCTGAGTTATAAAAGGCGAGCTGATTCGGTGAAGGGGCAAGGAATCTTCAACATTTCACGTACAACCACACTTCGAGAATTGCGGCCATAGCCGACGGTCCGGAAAGGTACATGTAAGGCGGGAACTGAGTAGATCGGTAAATGCCCTCCATGGCAAACCCCAACACGTTTTGAAGAATTAGGCACAATTTATGAAGCACGTCGTCAGCAATTGCAATCGAGAAAGTATCGAGGGAATGGCGGAAGGATTGTAGGGCGAGCGGGGGAAAGAGGCGAAGCGTTATCAAAAACAAGCATTCCGCCCGGACTCCCGTACTCACAAATGGCTCATATACACGGACGTTGGGATGTAGCTTAGAGGCTGTGTATCCCCTTTCCTCACATCAACATCCGCGAATATGGCGTCGTCTAGTTTATGGGTCAATATTTAATTCATCTCCATGGGAAACAGTAAAATACAAGTATATTCATATGATCGCAATGCAGTATATAGTACAAAATAACTCGGTGCATAAAATATGTATTATATGCAGGGTCCATTAATCTGTACCAAACCCGATACTAGTTTGGTCGACGCGTGGGCCGAGCCTCCGGTAGCCAATCTCTTGCCGTAGATAGTGAACGTCTCTCCTCTACTCTCGCCTTGTTCTCGTCATCAAATTGGAACTGCTCCACAGCATTCGGCATTTAGCTGCGACCTGGCAAATCATACACCAACGAATTCATAAATTCCAATTTATAGGTAGTTACTCCGCGAAGTGGCTGACCGGCTTCACTCATCCACCCCACGCTATTGAGCCAGATATATTCCTTTAAGCATGTAAGGTATCAGTCGATTTGCACGAACGTACGGGGAAAAGCTTACTAATTAGGACAATTGAAACGCGCGTTTCGTACAGCAGTGAGCAATCAGGCGAGACCTACAGAACGGTTGCTGGCGTTGGTGACACATGTCGAACATACCAAGGGCCAATTGCAGAACAAAGACTAGGAAACTTTCTAAGCACCATAAATAGATTTCATAAAGTGTCAGGTCATTACTGCGTATCCCGATTCTTCTCTCCCTAAATCTTAATAACATCGCAAACTCTTGACTTACAGAGACTTCCTATGAACCCCTGGAGGAATACGAGCGCGCGGCTAATGTTTCCCATAGAAACCGCATACCAGTATAACCTTGCAAAGGGATGGTCTCATAAGATTGTAGATTGATTAAAGTCCAAAAACTTGCCTAGAACTAAGTCCAAGGACTCTAGTAATCATCATTTGATATTAGCATCTAATTAGAACATAACTTCTTGTTGAATTGAGATGGGGGTACAAAGGGAAGGCTTAGTAGCTTCAGGAAGAACTTATTCATCTGCTAATTATAGGTCAAGGAGTTACGCATTGTTGAGGTCATCATCGCAAGATGAAAACTTTTCTTCTCCCAAGTTGTGCTACCAACCCACAGACAGGAAGAGAATGCCCGGTCATTCCGACATTGTAGCGGTCGGCTTTATCTAATATCTACAAGATTAAGAATAAACGGACCATCAGATTTTATTCAACTCAGGCCACTTTATATGTCAGCGGGGATTCGTCAGAAGCGTAGGTAAGGTTATCAGCAATAGCGACTCCTTCGTCACGGCAATCTTCTCTTATCCTATTTTAGTTCCATATTCACTTTTTAATACATCAAGCTCATTGAAAGACCAAGGTTGAGTGATAATAATAGAGAAAATACACTTGATTGCTCCTTTAGATCATCTAGCCTACTTGAAGAGCTATTTCTGCCTCAGCGAACGGCTCAATTCGGGTGGAATTCTTTCTTCATTCCAATTTGTCACCGCTGATCATCATAGGATTGAGGCTTCTGTCTTATTTAATGTTAGGTGTGACAGATACTTTGCATTCTGGTCAATCGTTCTTGGAATTAAGTTGTAAGATTGTCAACATAGGAGTTAGAGTTACTCGACGTCAAAACGGGCATTTGTTTCTAGTACGAGACTCGACAGAGTTGACTCAAGTAAATTGATGAAGACTGCTCCACTCTCTTGATAGGTACGCACTATTTACGTGCCATTTTATGGCTGCCGAAGATGCAAGTTAGAATAAACCAGCCCCTTTGCGACTCAGGGGTTCAAACAATCTACGTCCAAAAGGGCACGGTTGTTTCATATCCACATAAATAGGACCTGTGAAGTTTATCCCAATCTCCAGTTTCAGGTTGGCTGATCACTTTAATGTAAATGATGAAATTGTCCTATCTACTGCCTAATGAGATATTGAAAAGACCCTTACTCCTTCCGCAAAAATATCCCGGATATGTTGAAGAGCTCCCTGGTAAAAAGTCCTAGGCAAGATAGGGCTCCTATCAAGGAAAGTGCCACAACTATATACCGTAGCTAGTACCTCTCTATCGAATGGCCGTAAAATACCTACCTACCTAGTTATTAAGATTAGATTTTCATATCGATACAACAGCCGTTGTAAAACTCGAGTATTGCACGACTAGCCACGCTTATTTTTTATCATACCTTGTAATTTTTCCTCGTTAATTTTCTTAGCTTCCCCGTCCAAAAGCCTTCCCTAGGGCTTTGGGCTTTGGTCTTATTTTTTATTTTTTGACGGCTCGCTTTGTTTACCTCTCTGTTTCGAAGTCCACGCTCCAAGGCTTTTACAAGATCCACCATAGAAATAAACATGTTTAGGTCAATGAACTTCCTACCTTCTTCAACGTCGTTGTCTTGCAAAAAATCACTTAATGAGAGGCATAGATTGACATCTGGAATAGCCTTGCCGCTCTCGTCTCGAAACTACCTCAACTTCTGATCAGGAATTTCTGTCGTTGAAGAGGAATCTTACTTGAACACTGAGAAAAGACACACCTGACTATTCACCACCAGATCTGGTTCGCCACCCCGTGATTTCCAAACGTAGAGAGTGGCAGTCCGCTTTCCCGAAGGCTTATAGACATCGTTGAGATCAAGCCCAATAACAGTACGGACCTGGGAATTGCTGCATGTAATCCACGTCTCCGCTCTATGCATTAGATCCTTGTATCTCTGCGAAAACGAAACTTCAATCACCACGGCGGGATACGCATGATCTTTCACGTAGCCATCCTTCTCGAATCTGAAGGACTGATCGGGCCCCCAATCATTGCCATTCTGCAGACAGACATTCGCCGCGCCGAAGCTATCGATGCTGCTGGCAATGTCAATGGTTGTCTCATCTCCATTATGATATTCTTGTTTCTCCTTGAAGTCCTTGAGCCAACCTAGAATCCCTTTTGTCACAGCTTGTACCACACTTTCGTGGGGTGTAGAAATCATGCGAATGACCAAGTTTTTGCCAGAATCCGGTGGATTGCGTGTATAGTCGAAACTTATATCTCATTAACTCTCAACCTATCTTAAAAAAGGAACTCTTCAATGTCAAAACTCTCGACTTACTGTAGCTCCCTGTTACAGTATTCGCGCAATTCACTTTCCGCATTATTTTCTATCCAATCACTCAACTCCTCGTACTGATCATAAGGGAGCTTTCTCTCAAGTTGCTCTTTGAACTTGGGGAGAGGGAATGTTCCCCTTTGGAGGCGTCTGATCTCAGAGAGAATACTCCGAGCCTGTGCACCTTGTAGCATTTGGCTCTTCTGGGTGCTGTTAATCTGGGCGTTATGGTCCCCAGCATTTCTGTCCTCTGATGTTTCGAGTCTCTTAGACTTGAGTGGACTCTTGCCTTGCTGACCAGACCATCCCGCCGAGTTAGATGCTGGTTCTTCAAACAGCCCAGTAAGGCCAATTGAAGAAGATGTAGGCTTTGGGAGACACGGCGTTTGCAAGTTCGGACTCTCTATCTCGGTCTGCCGCAGCCGGGGCGGGGTAGGATCCGGGGTCGGCGGAATTCCAAAATCCCTCCGCGGCGGCGTCGATGGGCCAGTAGTCACTGACTGGGACCAAACTTCGCCGCTCTTTCTGAGCGGAGTAGGTTCTGAAACCGAGTGTGGTGGACTTGGAGGACAAGACTGCAGGTGCCTTGGGCCTTTGGGAAAGAACGCGCGCCAGAATGGTATCAAGATGCCTTCTTTCTGGCTCCCGAGTGTTTGCATTCTGCCAAAGCACTCTGAATTTATCCCCTTCGCCTTGTTTGGTCTTGGCCTTATAGTTCTATTCGAATTATGGAATGAGTGGCTAGGTGCAATGTTTCTACCACGCTTTGCTCTCGAATAAGCAGCTGGCAGCGGGGTATGGAAAAGTCCGATACCAGTGTAACTTCATAACCCTACCCTGTACCGGAGCATGCGTGCGAGAGACCAATCGGAAACCGTAGCTATATCGTGGAGAGACCGGTGTGGTTTGCCACATCGTCAAGCTGGAAAGATACAGATGCGGGGCAAGCTAGGTGTGCGCCAAGATGTCGGTAATAGTTATCTGACCATTCAACGTAGCAAGAATACAATATGCAGATGAGCGACGCCTATCGAGATTGGTCTGGGGAAAATACTGGATGATATCTTGGAGCCACAGTCCCCCAACATCCCTGAGAACGAGCCGCCACAGACTGCAGCCATCCCTCCAATATCGGACTAAATAGCACGGGATAATAGGTGCGTATCCGCCCAGTCAACTCCGGGGAAAAGCTGAAGTAGAATATGAGTATTGAGAGGATGGCCATGCTCGCTTAGATTCAGATTCCGACACACGTCCCTTCGTTTAATATAGCATCTATTGTTCAATGCTCTAGTTAGCTTGCGAAAAGAGCCATCTGACGCTCTCGTCAATGAGTGCTGGTTCAATTAAATGTATATTGTCCACTTTTCTCTGTCTCGATGTGGTCTTATTTAGACGAAAGTGACAATATCTCGGACTGTAGCGGTCTGTCCTTCTCATCCCAGGCACCGATTATTTCTTCAAACGCAGTTTGGCTGGCACCTCCACCATTACCTCAAGCTAGGCCTGCTTTCAAGAGCCTCTCAAAATCCGACTTGTTGTTGCCTTTGATGACACAGACGAGGTGATGACCTAAAAACGGCGGTGTTCTACGTAGTTGAGATTTTGACTTCAAGAGAGGGAAGCTGTTGGGATTTTCAGTGATTGCTATAGCTGCTTGTTGTTGGTGCTGCTCCGTGGCTTGGGTATATTGGTATTAATGATGATCAACACTTGCAACCTTCTAAGCCTGAGTTCATAGCCCCCCTTATATACCTCACGTTTTCTAACAGAGCCCCACTTTTAGCCCCTGAAAGCTATCTAGGAGGTAGGTAACTGGGAACTACCATTCAAGGAAGGTAATATTCTAGTACCTAAGAAAACTTGGAGAGTTTTATTGAACTGCCTCTATGATTTCTAATGTTCATCAGGAGATACGAATGTGCCTGCTAACTTGCTACTGCTTACCGACATCCTTGTACAAATCGAGGTTCACTGCTGTCAACCATCTTTAAAAGGTAGTCCTTCTCTCCGAAGTCCTTATACCCATTATACTTAGTATACATATACAGCCAGGGGAGCTGTTTCAATTCCTCGGCAATCTTAAGGTATCACTGACCGATGTCTGGTTATACGTCCCTTTTGCGCCAGAGAGACCATTCTGTCAAGTCCTTAGGTTGTCTACCTTCTCCTAGGTCGTCTTAGAGGTTTCATCAAAGTTATTTACTTGAAACATGTTAGTGGCCGCGAAGTTAGCTTGGAAATAAATAAAATCTTCTTGCTCTGGAAAAGAAGGGAGGTTACAAGTCACAGAAGGTCATTTCCAAGAACCCAGTAATTACCAACATCAAGTTGAATACCCTGACATAA
The DNA here is from genome assembly GCA_023628415.1 of Hypoxylon sp. PDH2405. Taxonomy (NCBI): domain Eukaryota; kingdom Fungi; phylum Ascomycota; class Sordariomycetes; order Xylariales; family Hypoxylaceae; genus Hypoxylon; species Hypoxylon sp. PDH2405. The sequence goes on along the minus strand of JAMAKT010000062.1, from coordinate 64,592 downwards.
TACATCACCCAATCACGATCTATAATTCAGATACACCAGTATCTCTGTCTAACATGCCCCCATTCCCGCACAGACCATCTAAGTGCTCTCCCCCAGCTCTAAAGGTCCTCTGGAATTAATAGCCCCGTGTACTGTATTGTTTCATGATAGCCGACGAACGAAGCATCACCAGCTTTTCTTATTACCTTCACTTTGTGCTTGTAGAGCGAAGATCCTTATCGAGTTTCCTGAACTGAGCCGCCATGTCAGCCACAACGTCGGGAGTTCTCGGCACATCATGGCCGCCCTCATGGTCATACATGACCCTCTTCTCGGGGTCACAAAGATAGGCCAACTGGATGCTCGAGGTAAAAATGGGATCCTTTCCCCCGTACATGTGGACGGTCGGAATGTTGATGAATGAATCGGGCGGGAAAGACGTAAAGTCCAGGCCAAAGCAGCTGGATGGAGGTGGGAGCGAGTCCGGATCGTGCAGAAGCTCGCTGGTGTCGTCCCAAAGTCCGCTTGGTTTCACCAGGCTGCTGGCGAGGTTAGACATGGCGTCAACCTTAGCCTTAACCATCTCTTCCACTTTGGCCTGGGTATCCTTTGCCTCCTTAGTCACTGGTAGTCCGAGGTCCTCCAATACGGAGCATTCGAGGTTTCCGTTAATGAAGACGGCAGATTTGAAAGGGAGAGGCTTCGTTGAGCCGTTGGCGACATCGCGAGCGTGGTAGAGTAGGAGGGCTACCACGATGGAAGAAGACTTGGAGAAACAGCAGACGCAGTCAAACGGCCCGTTCTTGTCAATGTACTTTTGAAGCCATTCAACAGACTTCTTGATGGATTCGATGCCGGGCTTTTCCATCCACTTGTACGCCTTCCACATGACCATTTTCAGGCCGCGGGGAGGCGGGCAGGTGTAGGGGCCATCTAAGAACTCCCATTGGAACGAGTTGCCCAGCTTCGAGCGGAATGGACCTGCGACGAGTTGTTAGTTAGATCGTCGTGATAAGTGATGACTTCTGGAGATGCATACCTGACTGCGCCTTAAAGATGAAGGAGCTGGTGCTATGTCCGTGAAGCATAAGAGTACGCATTGTAAGAGATTTGAAGGAAATATGCCAAGGCTACCTCTCGATTCACTGTGATCCGGGATGTTGGTAAGATATCTTGAGAAGTGCCGCTTGAAGAGTCAAGGGTATCTGTGTTCTCGACGAAGCCTTGGCGATAATATGGTAGCCATTCCGATTCGATCACCTAGCGGGAGCTAGCCAGAGGAAATAGAGGCTTGGCTTCTCAGGGAGTACCGGATGAAGGGTAGGATCTACAAAACTTAATAAGCTTAATCATGATTTCCTAATTAGGAAAGTAGGCGTCTTCACTACCTAATCTAGTGTGTAAGACGGTTTTGAAACTGAACTTGCACTACCTAATAAGGGCACGCTTAGCTTGGTGCTTCTATTTTTAGTCCTATTCCGGCTGAAAATTGAGGATTTGACGATATTGTAACCCTGCATGCCGTTCGGCAATCTACCTATGACCAATCTGTAGAGCAGATCGTGTAAACACCCACCGAAGCCCCATTCGATTTTCTTTCCATCACCAAGAAATGTCCACTAGACAAAGCTGAGATGTCTAAGCAATTGGGCCAGAAGTCAGTACTCATCACGGGGTAAGTGAAAATTTTTTTCCGCCGACCTGAAAGTGCAATTGGCAAACTAACATGGAACCCAAAGTTGTACACCAGGTGGCATCGGCCACTCGCTGTGTCTTGAGTTTCACAAGCATGGTAAGTAGATAACTCCTAATTCATTCATGCCAGTAGGTATGGCGCCGCTAATTGATTTTAGGCCTACATGTTATTGCCACGGCGCGCAACCCCAAGGTGATGGCCGACTTGGCCGAGCTGGGGATGAGCACCATCCAGCTCGATGTCACAAATCAAGAGAGTATAGCAGCTTGCCACAGGGAAGTTGAAGGCCTCACTGGAGGGAAGTTGGATATTCTGGTCAATAATGCGTATGATATCCTTTATCTCTAGCTTCGTGAGAACGTGTGATCTCTTGGCGGGTAACATGACGAACTGACTTGCGACTTAGAGGACGTACTCATACACATCCAGCATTGGATCTTGACATAGCGGACGTGCGCGAAACGTTTGAAACTAACGTATTCGGCGTCATGGCTATGGTTGCAGCCTTCTCAGATCAATTGATAGCGGCTAAAGGTCTCATAATCAACATGGCATCGCTCTCTGCCGTTACACCCTACGTTTTTGGCAGCGCCTACTGCGCCAGTAAAGGTGCTATCGTGAGCTATAGTCGCACCTTGAGGCATGAGGTAGAGCCATTTGGTGTGAAGGTCATGGTCTGCATGACAGGCACCGTGAAGTCCAACATTGCAAGTAGGTCGCATCGAACACTACCTGAGAATTCACGGTATAAGAGAGTCAGCGACGTCTTCGAGAGACGTTTAGTGTTTAGCCAGACTAATGGCACAGTGAGCACTGAATCCTACTGTCAGGAACTTGTCGCAAAGGCATTGAGACCAGAGACATTTGTGCCCTTGAGAGACTGGATAGGGCGGCCAGATTGGTTTTGGTGCGGGGGAATGGCTACATTGTTGTGGTGGGTATTAACACTGATTGGCGAGTGGGTGGTAGAATTATTCTGTTGGAGATTATTTGAAATGGATAAGTTGAAGAGGATTGTACAACAGGAGGAGAAGAAGGCGAAATCACAGTAGTCGATAGCTCTAGTGTTCGTTGATTTTGACTCCGTCACTTGAAGAAGATCAGAAATAACCTGTATCGCATTTCCAGGCGCACAGTGTGCTCGGTAATTCTGTTGGCCTTAGACGCGGCCCCTATCGCGAAGCGAATGCGAGGTGTAGGTTGAAATGCATGAGAGGGGCTGAGCCGTAATCCTTTTTTTTCGGCAGCTGAGTTAGGTACCTTTCCATAAGGCCTCCAGTACGTGATTGGAGCATATTGACTTCGCCAGAATTGAAGGCATAGATCTCCTAACATTATTACTCGAATGGGCCTTATCATACTCTCATCGCCTTTTTTTATTACCAACAACGTAATAGGACTCTACGTGATAATGTTATGCTTCGGAATACGGTATATGCGCGGATTGTGTAGATGTCAGCTTGAAGCAACAATGAAATCTTACCTCGGCACTTGATTAAAGCATTGCTTAATTAGGAAATACAGCTCTGAGCACATTGGAATGCACCTATAGGAGTCGCTACAAGATGGCTGTCATATTGTAAGCGTAAATCCGAGGGTAAGACCGAATGCTTCGCACGTTCTATCCAACCAATAAAGAAATAAATTAGGCAGTGATTCTCCCAACAAGAAGCTAAGCCATTCTGAGTCGCAGTCTGCAAGCGCTGCAGGAGGCAGTGCTGGATTCGAAACAACAGATCGACGTAGATATTTGCTTTGCGATTGACGCCATATATAAAAAGTGTTGTAGACTTTCTTGGCGACCTAACTCTTGATATTCTAACGATTGAGTATTAGCCATAACTATGTCCGAATCTTCCCGATACCAACGGTTTGCGCCGGATATGGGTTCTTACGAGCCACAACGACGTAAGTCAGATCAGAACTAACGCTGAAATTGAATGAAGCTTATCGCGTGATAGCATCGCAATATCCCCCACAATATCCTCCACAACACCCCTCACAATACCCCCCTCAGTATCCCCCTCAATATCCCCGTCAATATGCACCACAATATGGTGGGCCACGACAGTATAATCAGCCCCCGTACGAAGAGGTAGAGCTGTGGAACGGGGATGGGCCTCAACGTGGAGGTGGTTATGGGAATTATAGCCAACGACAATATGATGATCCACCGCAGTACCAACGACCAGGCCCGCCCACGACGGGAATGGGGATGGCGATGGGGATGAGTAATGGTATGGGAAGCAGTATCGGTAACGGCATGAACAATGTAAATGGTATGAGCAACGGAATGGGAAGTAGGATGGGAAGCGGCACAGAGAGCCCAGGGTCATCTCTTCCACCGGGGCCACTTCGATATCCTGTTATCTTACCCCAACGGCGACCTAAAAACCGCGCCCGTGGCTTCGTCCGAGCCTATGCACCTGATCTAATGCAAGTCGGCATCGACCAGGCAACCTTCATGGCTTTCCTCGACGGCTTCGAGAAGTCGGTGTCGAAGTCTCCTTTGCTTGGCGTCGTCAACCTTGCCGGTGGTCTAGCCGGGTTGATTCCATCCTATATTGCACCTCCTATCGGAATAGCTGTGCAGCTAACAGCCGGTGTCGCACAAGAAGTGCTGAACCGCAAGCAGTACGTGGTAAAAGCTACACTATTGCACTACTATAAAGTTACTTACATGTGTCTACAGTCAGAATGCCTACCTCATGAAGATGAACGATGAGCTTTTCAGGCCGCGCGGTGTATACTGCCTTATAATGGCTTACGCCCCGAACTCGGAAAAGACTTTAACACAGAAAGACATAGATGCTAAACTTGGGGGTGCCCAGAATGGCAATTACCGAAACAATGATGGCCAAACTGGCTCTGTTGACTTCCCAACATCGGCAGAACTAGTCTATCCTGAAAATGAACAATCCTCATCGGATGATGATGACGACGATAGCGAGAGTCAGAATCATGGTCAAGGCCAGAGCCATAACCAAAATGGTGAGCAGGACGGGAAACAACAACAGGGCGGCATGATGGCTGGCCTCTCGAAGGCCTTCGAGGGTTTTAAAGACAAGCGAGACATCAAGGCTCAAAGAAAATACGTAAGGTTACGCCTCACCATGTCTGCTGTAACCACTGACCGAGAATCTTCTATTAGATGAGGAAGAACCCTACGGGTGCTCTCAACGCCTTGATGGATCCCAAGGTAGAACTCACTCCCAAAGACCGCGAGAAGCAGGCGAAAAGACTTGGGAAGGATGAGCGGAAGCGAGAAAAGGCAGAACGAAAATTTGAGAAGAAAGTCCGTAAACATCCCGAAAGAGCTGAGCGTGGACCCAAGAAGCCGAAAGTCAGAGAGGTGATTAGATTCCTCCCAAGCCTACCTGATATATACATCCTATCCAGAAGTGCTAATGAGTACGCGCAGAATATCATGTACTTGATGATCATTAATATGCCACAAAAGGGAGAAATGGAGAATGCAATTAAAATGATCGAGGGGCGAGAGGCAATGGCTGTAGAGAAAGGGTACGCAAGAGGGTGATCACCGTTCAGATTGCGTATGGGTATGGCTATTTGGGATTAGAATATTGCCAGGGTTAGGGTTAGGGTTAGACTTCCGTTACCGATTTGATTGTATACCAAAGATCGGCGTCATTTAAATACCAACAGTTTGCATTATGCATCTATTTCATCGCTAACGTGGTAGTCTATGTCGAAACTGGTCCTTAAAGACTTGTAATCCGATGTGTTAATCTCGAATTTTACATGGTGACGAACCCTGACAACCCTTGACCCCAACCCCAACCCTAACCCTGAAGAACATCAAAAAAGCAACCCCGCCAGCTTACAAAACACAGCCTTTTCAGATCGCCACGAGTGTCTCTGACACAGCATGGGCCGGTTGCGATCCTGCTGCGTATCGTCTCACGGATACGCCGATTTAAAAGGACTCAATTAAGCCTGTGGATTCGGTGGCTAATGTGTATCAAGTCCTTCTGCGATACATCAAGCCAGAGAAGTGGGAAGCTAAGACGTCAAATTAATTGAAGGTATAAAATTTCCCTACTTAAAGACGGCCGAGTTTGGTAAAGTTGAACAGGGAATTACTGGAGTTGGAATTGCCGGATTAGGAAGTCTGAGGGTAAGATGTTCTAAATTTGGAAGTGCGAACCCAATTCAAGAACGCCAAGTTGTATCGTCAAGATCCAACGTAAGCGAAATCCGGGCAAGAGAGCTCCTGAATAGGAAACCTGAGGCCAAAAGAATCCCACTATAATGCGTACGGATCTGGAAAAATGTAGTCAAATGATACAAATTAGACAACAAAGCCGCATATCACCATGGTGCTATGTCGGAACAATCTATGGATATACCCACGACTGCACACCCGAAGCTAGTCTCAGTCCATGTAGAGGTAAAGCTTTTCAACTGGGTAACAGAGGTAACGGTTATGCCAAACGCACCCGACATCATGGCTGTCGCAGATCGCGCCATGGCCTCTTCATCGAGGAACCACCAGCTCATTCTTGGGGCTCTGGGTCTCCTTGTTCTCTTCGTCGTCGGACGCTTCATCGCCCGCCAACTCGAGATTCGTGCTTTCAAACGCAAGCATGGCTGTCTACCGCCGCCACGAGAGCCCCAGCCGGAGCACATCATCGGCCTGGCGGCATGGAACAGGCTCAGGCGCGAGCGACGGGAGCGTATCACCCTGAAGGAAACCACGCGACGGGCGAAGGAGCTTGGTTACACCAGCTCCCTCGTCATGGCGGGGAACAACTTCACGGTGACTTGCGATCCGGTAAACCTAAAGGCCATGCTCGCAACCAACTTCAATGATTTCGGTCTCGGACCACGTGAAGTGCCCCTCGGCCCGGTACTGAACGGGGGTATCTTCATTTCGGATGGCGAAGCCTGGCAGCACTCACGGGTGGGTTATTTCCATCTTCCTATCTTGCGCGTTTTTGGATCGAGCATGAGCTAATATTCCGTTAGGCGCTGATTCGCCCTGCTTTCACAAGGGCTCAAGTCGCAGACTTGAGCAGCCTTGAGGAACACACCCAGGCACTCCTGTCACGCATCCCCAAGGCTGATGGAGCTACTGTAGATCTGAAGCCATTATTCTACAATATGACTCTTGACAGTGCGACCGAGTTCCTCTTAGGCCATTCCGTGCACAGCCAGAACAGTCTACCCGGTTCTCCCGCCAGGAACTTCCTCGATGCATTCGACTATGCCGAGGAGATCCTGCAGAAGCGAAGCGAGCTTGGACGTTTCGCCTGGTTGCTGAGAGACAAGAAATTCGATGAGGCTTGCAAGACGATCAAAGCTTTCACGGACGGCTTTATTCAGGAAGTGCTGCGCGGCGAGAACAAGATGACTCGATACAACCTGCTAGGCGAGATCGCCGGAGCTTGCCGAGACCCAACGAAGATCCGCAGTGAGATCCTGGGTGTGCTCCTGGCGGCGCGAGATTCGAATGCGAGCGTGCTGAGCAGTTGTTTCTACGAGATGGCGCGAAACCAATCCATCTGGAACAAATTGATGGCAGAGGTTGAGTCCGTAGCAGGGCGTGAGCTAGATTATGAGACTTTGAAGGACATGAAGTATTTGAAAGCTGTGTTGAACGAAAGTAAGCATATCCTAAGTTTAAGGTACAGCCTGAATAGACTTACTAACAACTGAATTAGCCCTCCGCCTCTTTCCTCCATTGGCTCGAAACGTACGCTACGCGCGCAAGGATACAGTCCTCCCTCGTGGTGGTGGACCAGACAGGCAATCCCCCGTCTTCATTGCCAAGGACAGCCCCATCTACTACAGTGTATACGCCCTGCACCGGTTACCTGAATTCTGGGGACCCGATGCCGAAGTGTTCCGTCCCGAACGATGGTTGGACGACAAGATCAAGCCCGGCTGGGCCTATCTGGTCAGTATTACCCCCAAATTGCTTACTTGCCAAGTGCCAAAATGCTAACATGTAGCGTGCCGTGAAGCCATTCAACGGAGGACCTAGACTGTGCCTCGGACAGCAAAACGCCTTGATCGAAGCAAGCTACACTATTGTTCGACTCATGCAGGAGTTCAAGCGTATAGAGCCGAGAGATAACCAGCCGTGGACAGAGCATCTGAGCATAGGTATGAGTAACGAGCATGGATGCAAAGTCGCTTTCTGGAGATCCAAATAGATTGGAGGTTGCAGTACAAATTGCGCAAAAAACAGGGGTCTTCTGGTGTATCAGTTATAAAGGTTAGGTACTTGAATCCATCATAGGCGGTGTCGATAGGGAACTACATACATCTTTCAAGGGAATGTACAATACTTGGAAGTATCCATCCTTAGGGGAATAATATGGGGGGGCAAAATCGTAGTGGGACGGTTGCAGGGTTTGGAACAGTTCCCCTGTTGAAATGGCCGCCCCTCCATTCCAGATTAGGAACTGTTCCATGCGTTCCATACGGCTATATGCATAAATAAAAAAAATATTTTTTATTTGCATATATTTTTTTTATTTATTTATTTTGTATTTTTTATTTGCATATTTATTTTATTTATTTTATTTATTTTATTTATTTTATTTATTTTATTTATTTTATTTATTTTATTTATTTTATTTATTTTATTTA